>MUZC01002258.1:19625-31245 GCA_002072015.1 Radix auricularia
AAGCCCCCCCGGAACGGTCTCTGCTACAAGCGGCCGCCTGGGCGTCCAGGACACTACGTCGAAAACGCCTCCCACTAAAGTTTGCCTCCCGAGGGAGGTGTGGAATTTCATACTGTGACTTTCTATCAACATAATATCACTTTGGCGCCACCAAGGCAAAGCTTACGAGTCTCCATGGTTAGGATCGCCGCAAGGCGTGGGCTCATCACTGACCTGCCTAGGGTTTAGCCCCCGCCGGAAGGTTTCCTCAGAGCTGGCGTCCAAAAGCGTTTCCTAGCGGTACCTTTTGCTATTCCGTACTGGCGCTCCTGACCCTAAACCGGCACCGCTCAACAGCGTTGCTAGTTAATTGAGGGAGACGAAATGGTCGCTTCGGAGTAACCCGACCCTCAACGGGTACTTTGGTTTTCATCATCGGCATTGCATCTAAATGCTTTGTCTAAAATCCGTAAAGCGACTGTAATCATATTTATGAATAGCACCTAACACTTAACAACGGTCTTCGGCTGTCCAAGCCAGGGGTTTGTCGGTTTCAGATCGGAACTCGTTTTTTTTTATTATGTTTATATTTATTTTTTTTTTAATGTAATGGAAACTCATTTCATGGAGCAAAGCGATATGCTAATACAAAACGCTGTTAGATCAACCAAAATAATTTGTGAAGAAATACGAGTGGTGAAAATTCAGAAGCTTGGCTATATCTTTAGAACAAGAAGCGCAACGAGAATGGTTTTTAATCAATTGATAGAATTTAAAATAAAATAAAAGAACGCTTTGATCGGCGCATTTCATTGCAAGAAAATATTCGTATATAATACCATATAATATCATTTAACTACTAAATGAAGAATTTTCACATCAAATATATTACTGTTTTTACATTGATAAAGAAAATCTAAATATTGAAAGAAAAAGGATCCGGTTTTTTTTATAGATGTACCTACACTACTAGAAGAGGCATTACGTTAGAAGAACGAGGGGAAAGACCATTTTATCTTTTAAAATATATTCAAGAGAATAAATTGGAAAATTATGTACCGAACATAAAAATTGTAATTTTGCTAAGAATTGTCATAATTGTTATCATTGTTGCTGGTTATGAATAAAGCTTCTCCATTTTGAAGTTGAAAAAAAAATTCTTATTTCCACAATGAGTGATTTGAAACTAAAATCTAGAAATATTGACGATAGAACAAGATATTACAAATAATTTGAAATTTGGATAGCATAATACACGAAATTTCTACTATGAAAGTTAGTAAAGTAGATGTATAAATATGTTTATACATTTTATACATACTAATCTATACAATTTCTTTGTAAAATAAATAAGTTTTCTATTTAATACGAAATAAAGCATATTTATTGGTAACGTTTTATTTTTTAATTTTAAATGTGTTGTCTCGTGGGGGGTGGGATGGGCCTGCGACCTCAGTAACTTTCTTTAGGCCTTAAAAAAGTATCTTGTATTTTAATAAATGTATGTTTATAGGTAATCATTTATGCGGCCTCTTTTGTTACCGCTTACATAAATATGGCACGCAATGTTAAAATGTTTCCCACCTTTATTTTGCTTCAATTACTATTATTTATTCATGTTTATTAATTTATAAAAATCTATCACATGATTGACTTAAGGGGCCGTCTTAAGATGACTTCTGGTTATTTTGGCTGATTTTTACCCTCGCCCATCGTCACACGTCGCCATAAAAAAATTAGACCCGCTTTTCCATATGAGGTCACAAAACTTTGACCAATCCCCACCTTTTAAGACCGTGTTTTGTTCATGCCTTCATCAGTACAATAACAGCCGAAACTTCTACTGTTATTAGTATTAGTTCATAAATAAAGCTTAAATTTATTGCCTTCTTACACAATAATTTTGTGTATTTTGTTGTTTTCATTGAAAAGCTTTAAGCAGTCCCATTCTCTATAAAATAATCGACAACGTTTACTTTGAACACGGTACCTTCAGTACACTCCGGGGGGCTGTATCCAATGATGCATCCAGCATCACACAATCCAGACGTCGGGTCACATGATCCATTCTGGCAGTTGCTGGAACACTTGTTGACGCAACCTTGACCCCAGGTTCCGGGGTCACACACTTAAAGTTTTAAAATATTGTAATGTAGTAACCATCGTTTACGGGCAATGTAAAAGGACTACATTTTTATTATAATCTAAAAGTACATAAATAAATGAGAAAACTAGTAAACTCATTTTAAAAGTCTTTCTTCAAGTTCACAAAAGAACACAAAAGAAACTAAATTATTTTACTGTTACACTAAAAGTTTTAAATTTGTGAAGACCTAAAATAAAAGCTTGGAGAGCTGATAAAATATTCCAAAACTACCAACCGTGCTGACAAAAGGGACCGTGCCACCCGTTCTCGCAGGGAGCACCGTTCTCACACCCGCCTCGAGCAGTGCACGAATTGTTGGGACAGTGGCATACAGACCACGGCTGTGGGGTGCTCGTTGTTGTCGTCGTTGTCGTTTTTGATGGTGTTGTGGTCGTAGGTTGTGTTTTTAAGGTCGTAGACGATGGCGCTGCTCTTGTCGGTTCTGGTGCTTGTGTGGTAGCTGATGATGCTGTTGTCAATGCTTTATGTGCCCGGGCAGGTGTTTGCAGATGGTTGTTATAATCACACAGAAAAAGTTGATATAGGTTAAAATGGTGACCGTAATTTGGGCGTGATGGGAATAAAATCCAGAGAAATGAAATTACAATGCTATCCTAAAAGAAATTTTAACATTTGAAGCAAAATGATGGGTGAGACTGCAATCAGGCTTATAAAAAAAAGTAAATGGAAATGATGTAAACAAAGTAAGGGTTAGCCTGACATGACGTAACAAAACAGCGAACGTTTCGGCAAAGAGACTTTTTCAACGGAGTTACAATACACAAATAAAACGAATATAAAATATAAGAATGTAGCTGCGGTGAAATACATTGACTCTTTGGATTTCAACGAAGCTAAGTTCTTATTTTTACTTTTTTTATATTCGTTTTATTTGTGTATTGTATGTCCGTTGAAAAGGGCTTTTTGCAAAAAGGTTCGCTGTTTTGATACGTCCTGTCACACAGGTGTCACCTACAAAACTATACAAATGTGTCACCTACAAAAATCACAAAGGTATCAACCACAACAAAAGCACAACAGTCACCTACAACAAACACACAGGTGTCACCTACAACAAACACACAGGTGTCACCTACAACAAACACACAGGTGTCGCCTAAAACAAACACACACAACTGTCACCTACAACAAACACACATGTGTCACCTACAACAAATACACTCGTGTCACCTACAACAAACACACGTATCATCTACAACAAACACACACGTGTCACCTATAACAAACGCACAAATTTCACATACAACAAACACACAAATTTCGCCTTACAAGAAACACACAGGTGTCACCCATATGGCCGGGGCCCAAACGTATTTATTTCTTATATTAAAAAACGGACTCATCGCTAATTCTTCATTTTTCCGTGCAGGTAGATGCATGAAACTTTTATGGGTTTTGAAAAAGCTTTAACGCCGATAAATGTGTAAAAAAAAATAAAAAAATAAAATTCCACTCATAACACTGAAGAATCCTGTATCGCTAAGGGACAATACTCTTACTTTGTTAAGATTGAAAATATAGACGTAATAACATAAACTGAATGAGTCTGGGGTTTTAATCTATCTGTTATATATGTTAACTATTAATGAATCGATTAATCTTAAAATTTTTAGTCGATGAAATTGCATTTGATCAATTAAATTTTAGAAATATTTCAAATATTTCTTCCCAATTTATTTATAATGTATACTTTTTTTTTTACTTACACAGTTTTTCATTGTACTAGTGTTATCCACTGAGACATGCATACTTTCTAAATAAAATTTTTTTTATCTTAGTTCTGGTATAGCCGAACGAATTTGCTGTGTTACGTCGCAAAATTTGGGTGACAAGCAATTGCCGCGACTTAACCGAAATAATGAATCGTGACTTTAGAGGATCTATATACGCATTTTAAAGTTCTGATTAATCGGAAATGTCGATTAATCGATTATTTTTCGGTTAATCGAACAAAACTGTTTTAATCAGTATATATATATATTGAACTTACTCTCAGGTTTTGTTGTTGCTGGTTGGGGCCTTCTCCATGACGGTGGGGGTATCCCCCTTGATCTCCTATCTTTGTTAACCATGCCTTAATGTAAAATAAATCATAGCAAAAATTATTTAAAATGTTACAACCTTACCACACCACAATCAACAGAAGGGCGCATACAAATAAAGAGAGGTAACTTCTGTTTACTACATACACAAACACAAGAGCATTAGGAGGCTTCGGTGTGAGTTGTGTGCCTTGAGTTTCTTTCTGTGGCGGACCGGTATATTGATATTAGTTGATACTCATGTCAGTAGCTACTACTGTGATGAGTGGTCCAAGGATAAGTAAATATTTCCTGATAACTCAGATATTATCATGTCAGTAGCTACTATTGTGATATGTGGTCCCAGCATAAGAACATTATATCTAATAACTCTGATTCTCACTGGCGACGCTAGGGGTGGGAGGGGGAGGGCCGGCCCGGGTGACAACATCAGGAGGGTGACTCCGAAAATGTTACTGTTTGTGATTTTATGTGGAAAAAAATAGGACGAATCATCATTTTCACTCAGAAAAAAATTACGTAATACTATATAATACATTCAACACAAGAACTTATCAATTAAAAAAAATCAAGGGGAAAGGATTAGAAAAAGCCGCACAACAAAATAAAAAGTCTGGACATAAAATGTTTTAAGTGAAATAAAACACACTGGGTCTTGACATGCTGACAACAACGAGTAAGCAAGTGAGACCAATATCACCTCACTACTTCCTTCACCCTAGTTGAGGGAGGGGGGATAAGATTTTGTTTAGAAAAAAAATTAAAGATGGGTTTTTTCGGTTGTCTTTGTAAGGGAAAATAATGTTTTTAATGTGGTTGAGTTATAATGTTTGTTTCGTTTTTCTATTATTAAAGACAAGCATATATCAAAAAAAAAAAACCCTTTGGGGCAAGGGAAGTAGCGTTCACATGTTTCATTGACCACTGAAGAGCAGGGGATTGGGTGGTTAGCACAATGCCCCGGGGACCTTGCCGGTACCGTCGTTCGAGCCCGTGCCTCGAGTTCTTGCCACGGTTCGGCAGTCCAGGGCGCTTCCACTAAGACCACCACGCCGCCGTATATATATATATGCATGTTTGTATACTGGTAGTCCTCCTTTAACGACAGTCCCATCCCGAACTTACGCTGTTTCGTGGTAACGAACGTGTTACCATAGAGAATAATATTACGCGTTATTTTGTATTTTGTTGTTCTTTTTTTATTTAAAAAAAAAACGTTTGTTCTTAAAAGGGTAAACATTGTTTTCTCTATTTGAAATAACGTTTTATTCGTTCTGAAGCCGATCTTTTTTGTACGAAATCTAGGGTAAATTGTTTGGGATTCGGCGTACGAGCGAGTCGCTGGTAATTACTGCATGTACATTAAAAATCGAAGAATTTTATGATAGATAAAGTAAATTAGTATAAAGGTAAATCATTTAGAGAATTTTAAATCTTATAAGTAACTTTTGGGGCAGGCTAATTAATAAAATTTGCCATAATGCGCATTCAATGACACTACCGGGCAGTTTTCAGAAATATATATATATATATATGTATGTATGTATGTTTATTAGGGAACTTGGGTAAAATTGAAAATTAAATGGATTAACAATATTACATTTTTATAATAACGTTGTAGTATAAATTTAGCTGTACAATTTATTAAAGTATATATTTTCTCAACTCACGTGGCAATCTTGAAGACTTGCATTCTGGCAAGATGAGCATGAATAAAATCATTAGCTTCAAAATCATGATTAGCTGTGATCCTTAGACGGTGTCGACGAGAAGAAATACTGAAAAAAATATACTAATAAATACATTGTGTAAGTACGGCTATAGCAACCATAAATTGTGTAAGTGGAATTTTAAAAATTGAAACTGAATACCAAAATATTTTGAGACATAATTTTAATTACCTATTTGAAATGAAACTAACTACCACAATATTGTGAGACATAGTTTTAATTAACTATTTGACATTTAATAAATTTCCGTGCGTTCATTTAACCAAAGATCTGCTAATTAGCATAAATTAACATAAATTAACATACCATATTTCACTTACCACAGATCGCGTAAAGTCTACTCACCAGTCATTTGACTTACCTCAAATACTTGAATATATCAACCACTGACCCCGTGGAATAAAAAACACGAGGTCGGGGATTCTCATGTTTTTAAACTTAAGGGAACCCTAACCAATGAATAAAAATTCTTTAACCAAAGCATTAATGAAGCTCGTAATTTCCATGAGATACGTCATTTTTTTTAAATATAGCATTTCCTTTTTTTAAAAAATGAGAATCCTTGTATAAACTATTCAAAATATTTCGAAAAGTTTTTGACCTGATTAATTTGAACGGCTGTGAAAACAAACCTCTTGACCTTAGGTCCATGTTTTCACGCCATTTTGTCTAGTGATTCTTTCCGTTAATTGGACTCAAATCTTGGTGTATTTTGTTATTACTTGGATCAAGTGCTTTATATCACACTATAGGCATTGTTTGAGAACAGATCATGTTTTCCATGCTGTAGTCTGGGTTTAAATTTATTTTAGTTGAGTAGAGCTGATTAAAACAAGTAATAAAAACTGGAATGAGTATTTAAACGCAATTTCGATTTGAAAAATGCCATTTTTATTATAAGTTAAATAAGGAAATCATTATAGATTTCATTAAAAGTCGATTTGAATTATCACTTCTGAAACTAAACACAGAATGATATGACGTCGTAAACAATTCCATAGTATTAGTATAGGTTAGGACGTGGAGGTTGGCCGAACGTTCTCAAAGTCATGCATTTCAGCGCGTGATTAACAGTTGGTACACGCCACTGACCAATCAGATGAGAACGCTTCAGTAACCCACGCAAAAGTAGGGGCCTTTATAACGGTAGACAAACTTTACACCAGCCTCTATCTCAGAAATTCGTAGTACACCAGGTCTGCGGTGTGACGAACGAATACGAGTTGAGCCTAGCTAAAGTCTGTTCAGGTTTGAGTTAACTAGACTTAGATAGGCAAATGTATTTGAATGTGTATAGGTAGTATAGGTATTTATTATATGTATGCTTTGGTATGTTATCTCGATCATTGGGTTAATGATTGATATTGTTGTTTCAGCTAGTTAGTGGAAGTTAAAGAAGTTACTAGAAGAAGCTAATTAGTGGAAGTTAAAGTAATTAGAAGCTAGAAGTAGTTAGGAGTTAAGTACTAGTCAGTACTTGGAACTAGCAAGTTGGAGAGCCAGTGTAGTGGCGGAGGAACCATTGAGCTACCATCTCAGACAGGAGATCTGGAGCGGAGAAGGGGAGAAGGTGGCCTTACCTTGAAACGAACGAACCCCTGCAGTCAGTGACCAGTGCGGAAAGGGGTCGACTGCCAAGCTGACCACAGAACGGTGCTATGCCTGAGTGGCCAGAACGGAGCATAGCAGTTCAACCAGTCCTTTGGCCACGCCCAGTCCATGAGGGATGTTGGGCATCGTAACGAACTATTTGTATAATTATTAGAGACATAGATATCGTAATTTATTATATGTTTATTAACTGAGGTTCCTGTATATATGTATATATATATATATAATGCATTAAATATTTTATCTCTTTATCATTTACACGTAGGCGTTAGTCTTGTAAATTATTAATCATAAGCTGTATGTCGTTATAGTTATATTATTAGTATAGAATAGTTAATTGAACCCTAGACACAATATTCAATAGTGTGGACCGGCTCTATATACAACAGTGGGGTCACAGTACTCAACAGTTAGGGGCTGTGCGTTTGTGCGAGCACACCCACTATTCAACAATCCTTATGTCTATCTGAGAAATGTATTAAGTTATCTTTGTGTTGTATTTCTAAATTATAATTAATTGCTTTATGTATAATTACTAATTTACTCTTGGTTCTATCCTCTAGTGTTTCAAGGTTTAATGATTTAACTAATGGTTTTACTCTTGTCAGCTCTGAATATTCTCCAGTAATGAATTTTGCAGCTCTTTTTATTTATTCGTTTATTTTTAAATTATATTTTTGAGACGGTGGTTGGTTGTAGATTTTTATTTCTTCATTGCTTGGAATCAATTCGAATCGTATATTTTGCTTCCAAACTAAATTTCAATAAATTTGTTAGAGCTACCATTTTAGAAAATAAAAGTATTTTTAAAAAATAAAATTAATCGATAATCTTCTGTGACGTATTTTTATGGAGCCCCCGTCACTTGCACGAAAAGAACAACATAAGCAAAAGGGAGGGTACTATTGTTGGATCACATGACGGGTCAAGGTTACTAATTAGGTATGCATCGGAGCACATGACCGGTCAAGGTTGCCCGATAGTGAGGCCGACCATCAATGGCCAATCAGGAGAAGGTGCATAAGATTACCCGTCATGTATAAAGGTTGACACACCCAAACGACACGCTCTCTTTTCATCCGCTCAAGTTTTTGCAGAGTGTAGAGTCTTATGTGAATTCAATTCACCGAACTACACCCATACCAATCCTTGTAGTGGGAGAGCCGGAATTATTCTCGTTGAACAGAATCTATTCTGGTTTCTGGGCACCCACCTGTATTGGGAGATAACAAGAGCTCCGGACAGCAACTCTGCCCAACGAAATGTCGACATATTCGGACCAAGAACTGGACTCACCGCTATCCAAGCAACTTGGATCCGACCCCTGCCTCACCACTGCATCTATCGACAGGACCCGAGGAGGACAAATCATCGTTACCAGCCTTAGCTAACGTTTATAGAGGCGGCGGGTTTCGGGAAATCGCACGCACGAGTCGACCCGCGTGAACTCGCGCGAGGAATGTTTCTATTTTTGCTTTGCAGGTGTTCATAGAGGACGCGGGTGTCTCGAGGCGACAAATTTGCCGACCGGCGCGGCTATTTACCAGAACTAGTTGCTAGTTCTTGTTCCGCGTTGCCGCGCCGGAAAGCATAGAAGGAAATCAGCCAACTGTGACAAAAAAATTAAATGTAGTAAAAAAAAAAAGGCTCAAGCACAATATTATTTTAAAGGGCTTGCTAAGACCTTTTCAAAAACACTTGATTTGTCTTTCCATATGTTATAGAAGTGGAGTTATGATTTTTTTTTGGTCAATTTTTTTGCCCCTTATCGACCTATAACTTATTATATAGGTTATAGCCTATAACCTATATAATTTATTCCAAAACTTGTGACCAAATTTCAAAACTCTGCACCCTTTCCCTCACAACTTATTTAATTTTAGAGATATGGGCAAGAACATTTCAGGAAACATTTACAATCCAATATACAAAACAATGAATAAGAAATGTTTAAAAGAAATCAAGGTTTTGAAACTTTAAATAAATATATATGAAGGGATGTTATAAAAAAATCATGTTGAATTTTTTTTTAAAATACAAATCCGTTAAAACATGTGCATGCTTGTATTTTAATTGAATGCTTGGTACAATTAAACCAATAACTACATTTAAATGTTTAAAGGGTAAGTATTTGAATTAAAAAATGAATTTAAAACGAATTGTAAAAAATTATTTGTTAAAATATACCCCACCGTCGAGGTCTGATTACTAAAATATGAAATTAAAATTAAATTCAACAAGTATGTGTCAATTAAAATGTCAGTACCTCATTTAAAGATAATAAAAGAACATTTTTCTGAGTGAATAAGTATTTAAATTTTTAAACATATAAGTCATAAGCTTTGTAATTGTCATTGTCATCTATTTGTCAGTGGTAGAAATTTCAAGTTTTGTGATTTATTTTGAATTTTATTAACTCTTATATTTATACTTTATACCCATAATTATCTTTGTTTTCTGATTTAATTTTAATTATTGAAAATTAATTTTATTTTGATTGATTTGTAAAAACATATTTTATGTTAATTGTCTTTGTCAATATCTTTGTAAAAAAGATAAAAGAGGATGGTGAGTGATAATTTAAAAATATGTATTATAATAATAATTATATTATATTTCCCTACACAATCCAGTAAATCTAAAATAAAAGGATAATAATGTCTTAATCATTATTTATTACAAGGTTATTACCCACTTGATCTTAATTTTAGACAAAAGACAAGACTATTACTAATAGTTTTCTTAATTTAAATTAATAGTTTATAGTTATAGTATTTGAATGTGATAGTAATGTTGAATAGTATAGTTATAACTATAGACTATAACTGAATAATTGTAAGTGTATTATAGTAATAGTACATGTATAGTGTAATTAAAAATATATAATTAATTAGTACTATATTACTAGTCCACAACCAAATAAAATCTAAGAAAAAATGTAACAAAATTAGTGAATTACTGGCATCGTTCTATAACTTATTTAGTTCTGCCCATATAACAATAAAAAGTCATCAATAACAGAAGCCATTTTCTTCTGTTTGCTATTGCAAGGAGAGACTGGGTTGCATGTGAATTATTTACCTTAGGGTACGTTTAAAGAGGCGGCGGGTTGCCGTGATCTGGTTATTCGCGCCTGAAAACCGCGCCTAATCCCTCGCGCAGTTGGTGTTTATAGTAAAAGCGGGAAAAAGCCAGGCGAGCCTAAAAACAATTCACATGCAATCCAGTCTCTCCTTGCAATAGCAAACAGAAGAAAAATGGCTTCTGTTATTGATGACTTTTTATTGTTATTTGGGCAGAACTAAATAAGTTATATAAAGATGCCAGTAATTCACTAATTTTGTTACATTTTTCTTAGATTTTATTTGGTTGTGGACTAGTAATATAGTACTAATTAATTATATATTTTTAAATACACTATGCATGTACTATTACTATAATACACTTACAATTATTCAGTTATAGTCTATAGTTATAACTATACTATACAAGATTACTATCACATTCAAATACTATAACTATAAAATATTAATTTAAATTAAAAAAAACTATTAGTAATAGTCTTGTCTTTTGTCTAAAACTAAGTCCAAGTAGGTAATAACCTTGTAATTAATAATGATAAAGACATTATTATCCTTTTATTTTAGATTTACTGGATTGTGTAGGGAAATATAATATAATTATTATTATAATACATATTTTTAAATTATCACTCACCATCCTCTTTTATCTTTTTTACAAAGATATTGACAAAGACAATTAACATAAAATATGTTTTTACAAATCAATCAAAATAAAATTAATTTTCAATAATTAAAATTAAATAAGAAAACAAAGATAATTATGGGAATAAAGTATAAATATAAGACATAATAAAATTCAAAATCAATCACAAAACTTGAAATTTCTACCACTGACAAATAGATGACAAAGACAATTACAAAGCTTATGAATGATATGTTCAAAAATTTGAATATTTATTCACTCAGAAAAATGTTCTTTTATTATCTTTAAATGAGGTACTGACATTTTCATTGACAGATACTTGTTGAATTTAATTTTAATTTCATATTTTAGTAATCAGACCTCGT
>MUZC01002258.1:32497-57889 GCA_002072015.1 Radix auricularia
TATATATATATATATATACTAGTAGTTCCCAAAATTATTTTTTGAATAATTATTTTAATTTAAAATTTAAAAAAAATAATTAAATTTAAGTACAAATTAACGAAAGTTCTCTTTATATTTTTAATTTTCAAATGAAGTTGTGAGCAAAAAAAAAATTCATTCGTTTAAATGTAATATATTTGTTTTACCCAAATAACATATTCAAAAAGTGGGATCTCTCTTGACCAATCGTTAATAATTCACAAGTAAACAAATATTTTTTTTAAACAGCAGACGTGCCATGTAAATAGGCGTTTCTTACACTACTTTTCATGCTAATTAAAAATATGTAATTAAAATTATTTTTACTACGTCAGGTATTTGTGCACTTTGACATTGTATAATTATATATTAAATATATATTATTTATATCTTATAATATAAGGTAAGTCAATAAAGCAGCAAGAAAATATACTACTATGTATTTTATCTGTTACAGAAGCTCCTACATTTTATTATATTTCATAAACACACAGAAAATTATTGGAAATTTAAAAATTATTTACCAAAGGGCAATATAAAAGCTCACTTACATTTATTAATAATCTATCTATTATTTATCTGGGAATTCTCTTTTCAGTGATTTTTGTTTATGACCTTCACAGGGATTATGACGTTTTAAAGACCAGCAATAGTTGGCCATCATATTTATATTCAATCGACCTTAGTGTCGACTCTCCATTGACCAGCAATAGTCGGCCATCATGTTTATTTTTCATCCATCTTAGTATCGACTCTCCATTGACCAGCAATAATCGGCCATCATATTTATATTCCATTGACCTTGGTATCGACCTTAGTATCGACTCTCCATTAACAAGCAATAGTCGGTCATCATATTTATATTCCATTTTCATCAACGTTGGTATCGACTCTCCATTTCACAAATATCCCGATTTAACCTTTCCCCCTGTCTTCACACTAAGTACCAATATTAGCAGGAAAGTAGTCAACGAGGAAGTCCAAGAAGTAAAACTTGAAACTCATGCGGCAACACAAAGCCCAAAATTTAGCGACCATGTTCTAACAAGACGTTTGTAACTGTCTGACTTGAAATTAACTTTGAATTTGTTGACATCTGTAAAAGCTATCAAGTTTTCCTCTTCAACTGTGGCCAATTTAGATGTAAACTCATCATCTTTCATTACTTAGATCTGTTAGATGTAAACTCATCATCTTTCATTACTTAGATCTGTTAGATGTAAAGTCATCATCTTTCATTACTTAGATCTGTGGTCCAACTTGGTCCAAATAAAACAGCTGCAGTCAACATTGCTTCAATTCTATGTAGAAATTTTTCGGACAAATTTAGAAATCCAGAGACATTATGGTCCATTTTCTTGAAAAAAGATTTCATTAACTCCAATTTTATTTGGAGTGTTGGAAGTAGAACCCGAAGTGCTTCTACCTAAGTCTGTAATTTTCTGGGGCAAATTCTTCTCTTGGTGGCTACACTTTATTTGCATAATTCTCAGAATCTGATCTTCTATTCCATGGACACAAAAAATGTGTATACGCTTCTTGGAAGCCTATAATGATGGCTATGACCTTTAAGTCAACACTTATACACTTTTTTGTGTTGGTCAAAATTCAAAGAACTTGGCAACAGCTTCATGTTGTCATACGTCGCTTTCAGTGCTATCGAGTGTGGCACTGGAAGTGATGAGACTGTGTTTCCATTAAAAAGAAGAACCGCTTTCATACTGAAATTTGATAAATCAATGAAACAATTTTCACTGATTGTGCCTGCTCTTGTGGAATCCAACAAAATTCGCCATACAAAAATAGCAGTCAGTCACATTACTTGAAGGCTCACTCCAAATCATGTGCACACCAAATGGCTTTCTTTTCATATATATATACTTTTCTTATATTTAACCATAAACCATGTAAACACATTTTTTTAGGTTTTCTCAAAAACCTGATGTCATACTACTCATACACACAATCGCAGCACATCGTATTTTATCATTTTAACAAAATTTCAGAAATTGATGTTTTACTTGCAGTTTTTTCAATTAGATCATTGATTGGTCAATAGACCCATCTTGATTTTATTTTCCCTGTAACCAAGGAGGCATTTTAGTTTTCCATTGGATGGTTAGCAGACATTTCCATAGCAACGAAAGGGACAGTTTTAAAAAATATATTTTTTCGATATAACTTTGTCATGAACTGTATTAATGGTAGAATTTTTTTGTATCTTTCTAATTTAAGTAAAATTTACTAATGATATGAAGGAAAAAATGATATGTACCTACACTTACATCTCTTTCTTCTCAAACAATAAATAGTTACAGCTTGTATAACGTATTAGTAACCCGGCATGGTGTAGAAGAAATGATTGGGGGAAAAAACTTCCTAGAAATTCAAACAAAACTCAAAATTTTCATGTTTTAAAAAAGTATTTAGTTTATTAGACATTCATGTAAGACATTTAAAGTTAAATGATAATTGTGATATCTGTTAATGTAATTTTGAAGAGATAGTAAAAAAATGACTGAAAATTAAAGAATCCACACACATTGTATTCTATGGTATATAATTTAACACAATAGTATGATTTATTAAATTTTCAAAGTACATTTGTAACGATGTTTATAAAAGCAATTGATAATTGTAACCTAATAATATAAATAACTGAATCACGTTGTAAAGTAGATACGTATGGTGAGTGGCAGAGATGACGTAGAAGTAATAATAATACATGCAGCTAAATGAGTGGACGAATCAGTGAGAGGCGATTTATAAACGTTTATGCAACATTTAAACTGTGTTTTACGCAACTAACTACAGTATATTTCTATTTAAGTCTTACACTCCATTCTTTGGTCGGTACACTTAAAACATCAGGCACCTACAACATAAGGCACTTACAACATCAGGCACCTACAACATCAGGCACCTACAACATCAGGCACTTACAGCCCCAGTCATAAATATTGCTCTCTTTAAAATTGTATTTCAAATTTCTTGAGGTGCTCCGTCAAAAATACAATGACACGTTTTGGTTTCGAACTCACCCAACCAATCGACACGAACCTGACAAATTACCAATCTTCTCCAATCACAATATTTGAGAATGAGGACTCACTTTTATGTGTAATTGTGCACAAACCCCAAACCCCACCCCCAACCCACACACACACCCGTAGTTTTCACATACAAAATCGATTATTTTTTCTGGGAAAAATAGTAGATCTACACTTTTTTTTTTTTTTGTTGAGCGCAAGAACATTCTCGCCCATTCTTACTTCTTACATCTCGGCATCCTTCCGTCTCGCGAGACGATGGTGCATCACCGTTGGGTTGGGTTGCATAGTTTAAATAAAATTGTATGCATTAACTTTATAATTATAATATTAATGTATTAGAAATGAAAGTACTAGAAACATCAATGACAGTAATGATTTTATAAAAAAATTAAACTTGGCTTTAGTCTCATATTCATACTGGAAACATATTTAGATTACAAGGATACATATAAATAGACATCTGTATTTGAAAATATTACAAGGATACATATAAATGGACAAATATAATTGAACGGATTACAAGGATACATATAAAAAGACATCTGTAATTGAAAAGATTAATATGATACATATAAATAGGCATCTGTAATAGAAAAGATTAATATGATACATATAAATAGACATCTGTAATTGAAAAGGTTAATATGATACATATAAATAGACAACTGTAATTGAAAAGATTAATATGATACATATAAATAGACATCTGTAATTGAAAAGATTAATATGATACATATAAATAGACATCTGTAATTGAAAAAATTAATATGATACATATATATACACATCTGTAATTGAAAAGATTAATATGATACATATAAATAGACATCTGTAATTGAAAAGATTAATTTGATTCATATAAATAGACATCTGTAATTGAAATGATAAATATGATACATATAAATAGGCATCTGTAATTGAAAAGGTTAAAAGAATTAAAAGGTGCTGAGATGAGATAATATCAACATTTGCCTCAAATATGATGGACCAAAGTTTTTACAAGGAAGTAATGTGTACGTAAAATAAGATCAAAATAAAACTGCGTTGTTTTACGTCAACTTTCGTCTTCAACTTGCTTTTCTGCGGCTGAGTCCATATTTCCGGAAAAAAAACTGACAACCCCAACCAACACTTCTCCAACAAGGGTAACGATAGACGAACATGAGGATGTCCTGATTCAAACAGCTTTACATGTTAGTCTCAGCTGTCCTCGAATTGTTGATCTGACTTCGAGGTCTGTTTCCGGTTGGTTGCCCTTTCTTAAAGTCCTGCCACTTCCTGTACATGACGGGTACCGTGTAGATCATGGGGTTGACGGCCGCGTTGAGTGGCATGACAAAAACGACCAACCAGGCGTAGGTGTCTGTGCTGACCTTGTGTCCAGTCAGTGACATAAACCCCAAGACACAGATGGGAAACCAGCACAGGAAGTTGGACAACACCACCAGAAACAGTTGCTTAGCAACGTTGATGTCCTGTATCCTCCTGGCAACCCCTTGCGCATTGGTCATTTGAAATTTTGGACCGGAAAATATCAAACGAAAGATGAAAATCTGACCACAAGCGATACAAAGGAACAAAATAAAATTGAAACAAATAAATATACCAAACGAATAATGCCAGCCAGGATTTTGATCATTTGCCAGTGGCAATCCTAAACACATCCCGTTGGATGAGTAGATTATCCACTGTGGATAAATGAGAGGAACTAAGGCGAGGATGAACCCAAATATCCAGGCACATAGAACCGACAGAACTAGGCCCAGTTTTGTAAACCTGTGGTCACCGAATGGAAACCTGATGACCAGACATCTGTCCAGTGTGATGAGAAACACAAAGAAAGTTGAGGTTTCACTGGACAGAGTGGACAGAAAGCCAGCACCCTGACACAAGGAACTGTGGCGCCACTCACTTTCATGAAGTACATACTCGTCTCTGTAACGGACGTCAGTAGAGGCAATAATCACCAGATACACGCCCATGACACAATCCGACACACTCAGATTTGTCACAAATATGCCGTAACCCTTCTTGAAGACGCCCCTGTCATAAAACAATCGGTAGGTGACGACGATGATGTTCCCAGCCAATGAAACGCCTGCCACCAACCACAGAAGTGAACGTTTCAATACATCACTCAGGAGATCTTCACAAGAGGAGATTGCTAGTGGTGGTGCGTGACACGCGTGTTTAGGAGTGCCACCTTTTGAAATTTGAGGACAGCAATATTTATAGTTGTCTACATAAAGAGCTGAACTAACGGATACACTTTTTAATATCACAGTCATGTTCTCTGGGCTTAGCGATGTGTTTTCTAGGTTTAAAAACTCAAGGTTTTTTATGTCTGGAAAAGAACCGATCGAGACTAATTTTGTGTTGCGAAAATCTAGGTATCGTAAAGTTTTAAACTCATAAAATATTCCTAATTGTAAAACAGATATCAAGGTAAATGATAAATCAAGCGTCTGCAATTTGGGGGATTTTATAGCTAAAAACTCGATTTTGTAAAGTAGTTCATTGTGTGACAGATTCAAATGTTGTAAGTGCATAAGAGAGGCAAGTGGTCCGTAATTAACTATTTTAGTTTTTTTGTTGTAGCTAAGATTGACCGTGTAAATGACATTGTTCTCATGGAGTGCATCAAATAATTTACTGAGGTCTGAGATATTACAATTAGATGCGTGGATCTCAAGCAAGTTTGGGAAATAGTAAATGTTTTCTAAATGGGACAAATCTACGCCAGAGATGTCTAAAAACTTTGTGTTAATGTTAAAAATGTTTAAAGATCTTATTTCCTTGACTTTTGTGTAGTTTTCAACTTTTACAGCGTGGCCATGACACCTAAAGCCAGGTGGACAGTTCATAGGACAATCGTTTTCATCATCTTTGTTTAAACATTGGGGAGTACCATCACACATGTATACTTGGTGAATTATCATGAACTTATTCTTACAATAATTAAATCCACGTGTGTACAAATAACTGAGGTCAAATTCTTCATCCTCCCCGTAGGGACGGTCAAAAATGTTGTCGTTGAAATAATGCAAGGGGACACAGTAAGAATCTGGACACTTCAAAAATCCGTCAGGACATACAAATGTCCTGCAGTCTATCAGATGCTTCTTGTTACGGCAGCCAATTTGACCCCCACCTCTGCCTCTGAGATATATACATTTCGGCGACCACGTTATATTTCTTGACACCTTGTTAAAAAATGGTTGTCCTTCTGACAAGTCGTTCCCCTTGATGTTCGTATTACAGAAAGTGACTTCATGACTGCACCAACTCATTCCATTAAAGCGATGTAGACATTTATATGTATCATTGTAATACGCTGTTCCATTTGCTGCAATTAATAGAGGACATTCATGTGAATCACGTGACAGCCAATGACTAGGGACACACGTACCATCACCACATTGTTTGTCCAAACATCCATCACATCCAAGCTCATCGCTGTTGTCGGGACAATCTAGGATCAAGTTACAGCGTTCATCCGACGAGATGGATATCCTAGTGGGATGATCTGCGACTGCATTGGGATTAGAACAGAAAAATGTGTTCAGCTTTTCTGGCGTTGATACTGTGTTACAGAATTCCTCATCTCTCCCGTTACGACTATCTCTTGCCCCGTCACAAACTGAGTCGTAAGAAATCAGATTTACACCATCCTGGCAGTCGAAAATGAGACCTGAGATTTCATGGCTTTCGCTGATATCTGTGTTGGAATACCATCCGATTCCTTCTAGATTCAATGTCTGAAGACTGCTTTCCCACATTTCTATCAGTTTTATTTTTTTTCTTAAAACATAAAAACTCACTTCACCTTCCATTTCACACACAAGTATTTTTTAATTTTGTTGATCGCAGCTAATTTTCATCAACTTGGTATTATCTGTTGAAATCCTTGAATCAAGAGGAAAAGTAATTGCTATACAGCGGTCCATACCATCATGACTGTCTGCGACGTTTGTGTTTAAAAGAAACGGTCTCATATTAGACCACAGATAGTAGGACTGGTAAAGACCAAGTCTTTCAATCAACCCAACGTTCACAAATGTGGTTGTTGTCATGCCAGTCGTGTTGTGGTCAGTAGATAGCACGTCAGATTTATAGGCGATTAGATCCGTAAGAAATGCGAACTCATCCTCAGTCTCGATGTTTGGCAGGGAGGACTCGTGAGATGCGCAACTTTTTGTCGCCTGCATCCAGGAGATGGGCGTGGCCAGCGTGTCAACAAAGAAACAAGAAAAACTCTGATCTCTCCAATAAAACTTCGTCCAGGCCTTTGGGCAGTCCTTACACAGGTATAGAGTTACTGGATTGTACCAGGTGAAGTCATTTGTGTTGTCCACAAACGTGAAATAGTGATTTATTTTCTCATCATTAGCAACTAGAAACCTGCGGGTGAACGTTTTAGATTCTTCCGCTGAATTCACACTAAATACAAAGAAAGCAAACCAAGTTGGGAAATTGGGAAGAAATAATTCGTAATTTAAGTATTTTACTTATTCTTTGCAACTTCTAAAACAAGGTAAGAGAAATATAACTATCTGTTGTTTATTGTTCATTTTCTCAGATATCACGTTCTGCAAAAATATATTGGAAGAGTTATATATATTATCTAGATCATCTTCAGGTATGTTTAAATAATCTCGCAGTATTTCTGAATCGAGTGGCTTGTCTATAGCAGATATGATCTCCACTGATGTAGTCACATTGGTCTGATTGAAAATTGTTTTTCCTTGAACAGGATCCATGAGGGACACATCCAGGGTTTTTATGATGTTGTCCTTGACCTTCGTGGTAAAGTATGTCACGATGTTCTTGAGGCGAGTGACGGTAAAGGGTCTGTCCTGGTGTACAAGGTCAACAAACAGAAAAAGTTGAGTGTGGTTTGTGTCGCAACTGAGTCCCGGAAGGTATGCCTGACCTGGCAAAACTGTAGAAGTTGTTAAAAATATATTTTTAAAAACATGTTTTTCAGGTTTATAAAAGATGAACTGTATTGTACAATGAAAAAGGGTTAAAACATAGCAAGGTATTCAAATCTCATATGATTACACTTCTTGCCTTTTTAAAAATCCTTTATATTAACTCGCGGCGCTTGCTTGTTTTGCTTGCGGAAAAAACTATAGATTTATTTAAACTCACTTTCCCGTATGCTGGCGAGCTGAAATATTGAAGGCAGACTTGTGGCGGTGATAAAATGACATATCAAAATTACAGATCGATCGAATGTACTGAAATAAACGAAGGAAGACTTCACTATGACTCAATAAACGAGGGAAGTCTTCACTATGACGCTATAAACGAGGTAAACTTCACTATGACGCTATAAACGAGGGAATACTTCACTATGACGCTATAAACGAGGGAATACTTCACTATGACGCTATAAACGAGGGAAGACTTCACTATGACGCTATAAACGAGGGAAGACTTCACTATGACGCTATAAACGAGGGAAGACTTCACTATGACGCTATGAACGAGGGAAGACTTCACTATGACGCTATAAACGAGGGAAGACTTCACTATGATGCTATAAACGAGGGAAGACTTCACTATGATGCTATAAACGAGGGAAGACTTCACTATGATGCTATAAACGAGGGAAGACTTGACTGTGACGCTATAAACGAGGAAAGACTTGACTGTGACACTATAAACGAGGGAAGACTTCATTATGACGCTATAAACGTTCACTATGACGCTATAAACGAGGGAAGACTTCACTATGAAGGTAAAAATCAGGGAAGACACCACTATAAGGCTATAAACGAGTGAAGACTTAACTATGAAGCTTTAAACAGCAGAAGACTTCACTATAAAGCTATAAATCAGAGAAGACTTCACTATGAAGCTATAAATCAGGGAAGACTTCACTATGAGGCTATAAATCAGGGAAGACCTCACTATGAAGCAATAAACGACGGAAGACTTTTCACTATTTCGCCTGAAACAACCAGATGTGGCCAAGGACATTCACGAGCACGAGCATTAAGTTTTAACATTATTTTTATTTGGCCTTCCTAGGCAATAAAGTTTGATTAATTATATTGTTTTTATCTAACCGTTTCCCCCTTGGAGTCGCCGTGCGTCACTTCTATCGGAAGTTGTTTGAGAGCGAATCCAATTGTTAAGTAGCTAATTTATTCTACCTTTACCACTCACCTAAAAGGTTTTAAGATCTAAAAAATAATTACTAAAAAGGTTTAGATTTTTCTTCAAACAGACTGTCATATTTTATATCTTTGTCAAAAATGGAGTGTCCATTTTCAATTACTAATATGGAAACATATACAATCAACTGCAAGAAAAAAGCCAAACATTTCAATGCGTACTCAGTCGCTCTTGGTGAGAGCACACACATTACTGACACGGCCCAAACGGCAATCTGTATCTGTGGTAATGATGCCAATGTTAAAGTGATAGAGGATATTCAGGCTTTTTTATTTATTTATTTTTTGTTTAGGAAATAATCTGCATGTAAGGATGGGCTCTACTTTACTGAGTTTCGTTGGCTAAGCAGGGGGACCTTCTCGAAGAGGCATTTTGAGGTGAGAATAGACGTGAAAGCTTTCATGGAGAATGATGGGATGGCAGTTCCTGTACTAAGTGGTCCCAAATGGCCCATATACTTAATTTTCTTGTTGCCATCACACAGGAGCTGAATGTACTGAACAAGAAGTTACAAGGATAGGAGCAGCTCGTCAGTGCTGACTATAAATATGTGATAGCATTTTCCACAAAACTTATTTTATGGAAAGCCCAGCTCTCTCAGAAAAACCTCTGCCATTTCCCAGCATGCAAGGCACTCGTGAATGTGAACTTGCCATTCGATGGTGAGGAATAAATTGATGTTAATTAAAAGCTACAGGAAGAATTTTATCACCCATTTGCAGACTTTAGAATCACAAAGACACTTTAAAATGTTTGCTGTCCCCTTCTCTTTCGATGTCCAAGATGCCCCTCCTGTGTTGCAGATGGAAGTCATCGACTTGCAGTGCAACTCTCATCTGAAAGTTAAGTTCAGGGAGGGGAATAGAAAAGCTGATTTTTGAGATAAGTGTCCGTAAACTACCCTGAACTTTCCAGAATGTTCAGCTGGACTATGTGCCTTTTTGGGAGCACATACATGTGTGAAAAGCTGTTCTCCACCGTGAACTTCAATAAATCCAAGTACAGGTCGAAACTCACAGGGGAAACGCAGCCAGGTCTCTTCCAGCAAGGAGCAGTAGGCATAGCAAAGGCAGCAAGAGTGCTGCCAGTTAAGCCAATGTTTGTTTTTAATAAATTATAATGAATAAAGATGTGGGAGACTGAAAATTTCTACGTTTTTTATTAACTTGATGCCGCCCATCATGACTTGGACTCTGACTCATGTGGTCCCCAGGCAAATTGAGCTTGAAACCCCTGCAACTTGTATTAACTTGATGCCGCCCATCATGACTTGGACTCTGACTCATGTGGCCCCCAGGCAAATTAAGTTTGAAACCCCTGCAACTTGTATTAACTTGATGCCGCCCATCATGACTTGGACTCTGACTCATGTGGCCCCCAGGCAAATTGAGTTTGAAACCCCTGCAACTTGTATTAACTTGATGCCACCCATCATGACTTGGACTCTGACTCATGTGGCCCCCAGGCAAATTGAGTTTGAAACCCCTGCAACTTGTATTAACTTGATGCCGCCCATCATGACTGGGACTCTGACTCATGTGGCCCCAGGCAAATTTAGTTTGAAACCCCTGCAACTTGTATTAACTTGATGCCGCCCATCATGACTGGGACTCTGACTCATGTGGCCCCCAGGCAAATTGATTTTGAAACCCCTGCAACTTGTATTAACTAGATGCCGCCCATCATGACTTGGACTCTGACTCATGTGGCCCCCAGGCAAATTGAATTTGAAACCCCTGCAACTTGTATTAACTTGAGCCATCTCTTTGCTTGCTTGCCGTAAAAAAAACTTTGGATCGATTTTTAACTTACTTTCTAGTAAGCTAGCGAGCTAAAATTTTGCAGGAAGATTCGTGTCGATGATAAAAATGATATTTCATAATTTCAGATCGATCGAATGTAATAATCTGTCTCACGGTGCGCATTATGTTAAATAAATTTTTATAATCTTTTCACGTGCTTAAATCGAGTTGAAATTTAGCAGTTGTTTTTTTTTTTACTATAAATCCTTTATACATTTCAGACATGACTATTAAAAAAATATTATTGTGATTGTCGTGCATTCTTTTAGTTAAGTCTCAAATATAAAAGATTTATAGTAAAAACTTGATTTTTTAAGGGTTTTTTTTTAAAAATATTTAATCTGAAGCAAAAAAAAACCTCACTGTAATTAACCACAGCATGTTCGATTGCAAGCTGTGTGCGAGCGTTTAGCTGTCGAAACTTATTTTGTCTTGTGTCTTGTGTGCGTACTACAATGGGACAGCATCTTGTCACGTGCAACAATGGCGTTCTTAGTGTTGAAAGAGAAACATGGGATATTAAAATCAAGAGATTAAGTCTTTTGTATAATATGTAAACACTTAACATTTTGTTCTTTCCATTTGCTTTTAATAGAAATAACAAATAAGTACGAATTAAATCTAAACTGCTTTACGTTACTTATAGTAAACAAGAAAAGGTGATTAAATGCGGTGGGATGGCCTTTTATAATCAGTCCATGGGTGCAGAATATCATATAAGAGCTGCACCTCTGGATAGTAGTTAATTTATTTTAAATTACTTACGTAGAAAAGAGAAGAGAATCCACCAGAATGGAAACATCGTGTTGCTATGGCTGTTAGAAATGTTTAGCGAACAAGATCACGTGATAGCACAAGATGTCCTGTCACCATTCGGGCGTGGATGTGGTCGGGACTCACTGTCGTAAAAAAAACAATGATGAAGTGTCGACTGGACAAATCAACTCGCCGTTTGGATCTGATTTTTTAGCAGGTTGGCATGGTGTCGATCACACTAAATAATTGATGGCCTGGAAAATTTGACATTTGTAAGGTGTTTGGTGTGTTCGGGACTGAGAGACAGTGCTTTATTTTATGTCATGACAAGTAATGTTAATTGTTGGAATAGGACTGACTAGTTGACTCCTCACTATTTCTCCAACTTCCCGTGTAGGGAGAAGGATGAAACTCGGTGAAATTTTTGACTGCGTTGTTAACGGCGAAAACAAAATATTTAAATTACAGCTCACTGGGGGTCCAATATAAAGGGTTTGTTTTCTTATATAAGTTACATATTTTAAAAATTAACTTGTATACTTTGAAAGTCACTGAAAGTGGATAGATTTGTTCAAAAATTGGTATTAAAACCTTTTTGACTCACGTTAAAATAATATATTCCATTCTTTTGGAGCCGAACACCACAAGCCTTTTTCTTTAACTTTAGAGACTTTTTTTTATTTGACAATATCTTTACAAATATTAAACCTAACATGTCCATTATGTTCTAGATTGAAATCAACATGTGATCTAAACATGACACCTTACGCAGATGGGGTCCGTGGGCCCTTAGTCATTTTTAAAATATTTAAACTGTTTAAATATTATTTTGTGCATCCGGTCACCGTTAAACTTGGGGAAGTTTTTGAGAACATCCCCGAGAAGTGTTCTGGCTATAATGGATGTTTCTTGATCAAACTTGCTACATAAGAAATTAATGGTTTATTTTTTAAAAAATCTATGTGAAACTGAAACCGCGATGTCCAAAATTTAAACAGGTTTCGTTTTGAAACTCAAGGCGTAACTATTATAACGATCGACAACGTTAACCACGTTAAACGTTTTTATTTATGGTTCCATCTTCACGATATTTCGTGGACGGCTTCTCTGTGCCGAATGAAACGATGAATGAAATTATTTCTTGGATGTGACATAAATCTTGGTCGTGATAATCAAATTTACAAAGTGTTTTTATTACTTATGGACCATATTCAAAAAAAAATGTGTATGTTGGCCTCAAAGTTTAACTAAAATCCTACTTCAAATCTTTGCAGTGCGGGTATTTTGCTATTATTAAAAATTGGATCTCATCGGGTCAAAGTGTGTCAGTGAGATCTGGTACTTGAGGGAATTATTACTGGTGGTTCATTGATTGTTGATCTTCCAAAAATTTTCACAAAGGTGTGTATTTTTTTATATGACATGTAACGAAGTTAATGTTGTAATGGCCATGTTTGATATAATGAAAAAACCCAAGTCTTTGAAATGGGTTGTGGTCAGAGGTTCTTTATAAAGATATCTACATTCATTCAGTCTCCCAATCCTTTTATTTACCTTTCCATTTTGCCAGCACACGGTGTCCTGTGGTGGTCGCTTAGTCTAGCCTTCGTAGCATGTCATTATGTAACCCCCGGACAGTTAGACCACAGGAAGTTTCGACTAGGGCTGTCAACATTGTTTAGAAAATCTGTCCGGGTACCCGTTCAAGCCACCGCTTTATTTTCGCCATCATGACCACTATACAATACAACCTAGCCACCATCCATGCAGCTCATTTTACACAGTATCCATCGGCATGCTTCCAATAACAAACAATTGTGAACTATAATGCACAACAAAATTTTATCCCTGCTTTACATGCATTGGTCATAGTCATCAACTAAAACTACAGTAAACTAAACATTCAAACAAAATATCAACAATGACGTCAAGTCATGCGTGTCCAGCAGCTTGGATGTTATTGACCGCTAGGCGTTGGTATTATCTATTGAAATTTATTCATTGATTGGTTGTTTAAGGTTTAAAATAAACCATTGACTTTGTAATTGTAAAGAAGAAGCTAAAAAATATTACATAAAACTTTAGACAACTGATGCTGTTAATCAGAGGCGTCACTTAGATGGTGTCACCCAGTGTGTTAGTTAGCTCATGGCGTCACCTCTCACGACCTAGTCCATAGAACTCCTCCGAGTTTTCCCAGTGTTACATATCGGGAATATTAAGAATTTTTAAATTTTGGTATCATCCCCCTGATGTTGTCACCCGTGGCGGCCCTCCCCCACCGCACCCCTAGTTACGCCACTGTTGTAAATCCTCGGTAAACTTTAAATTAATCAAATAAATGGAGCTGTCTGAAGCTTTAAAAATTTATCTTTAGTCATTAGTAATGTAAAACGTAAAAAGAGCGAGAGAGCGCTGCTAAAGTGTTGCATACAAGTTTAGAAAGCGTCTTTTACAACGTTACGTCATAGCTCCGTGGTAAGGTGATAATCCAACTTAATCAACACCGATATCCGACAATTTCTATCATTGCCAAGACCATTTTGTGTATACCAATTACCTCATTTCCATGTTAATGATTATCCAGCTCGGCTGGTTATATTGTCAACTATCAATTTATTTGCGTTTTGCTGCGGAAAAAAAAGGATTTCAGTTAGCGTTGAGAAACCCGCGTAACACCAATTCACAACACCTATTGATTTTAATACGAATCAATATGGATATACTAAATATATTTACTTCAATCTTTCAGGCTCCTAAGTTTACAAGAACTTGGAGATTTAAAGATGCGTCTTTTTTATATAACTCATACTGGGAAAAAAACTATATTACGGCAATCTTCCCCCTAGTGAGATGTGATTTAATATTTTTTGCCTCTTACCATCGCTGGGGGAGGGGGTACTCAACAGCTTCCAAAAGTTTAAAGTTTCTACCTACACGGAAACTTGGAAAAAATAGTTTTGATTCAGTTTAATATAGCTCATTTTGGGTGGAAAAAAGTTTTTGGCCCCCGGCGACCCATGAGAGGAAATTTTTAAAATTTATATAAATATTTTTCCTTGTCTACCTACACGGGAAATGAGATTTTCATTTTTATAAATGTTTTATAAGAAAAAACGTTTTTGGGGCCCAGAACCTCATAAGTGTTTATTTCAACATTATTTTACACCGACTTTCGTCGTGTGAGAGTAATTAACAATTTCCCAACATTTCCTGCTCCTACCTACAATGAAAATTGGAGAATTTGTGATGAGTTGGTTTATAATATAAGAAAAATTATATTTGGGTCCCCGGTCCCCCATTCATGGTAATTCTAACTTTCTTTAGCCATATTTTGTCGGGAGATTGTACTCAACAATTTTTCCAAAGTTTCATGCTTCTATTGACATATTGGTGATTTTCAGTTTTTATATAGTAGATATCTATATATCTGGGGAAAAAAACTACATTTGGGAAATCGCTAGTAATAGAATATGGGAGGCTAATGATAGAATAATAAGAGGCTAGTGATAGAATAATGGGTGGCTAATGATAGAATAATAAGAGGATAATGATAGAATATGGGAGGCTAATGATAGAATATGGGAGGCTAATGATAGAATATGGGAGGCTACTGATAGAATAATGGGTGGCTAATGATAGAATCTTCTTCTTCTTCTGCGTTCTCAAAATCTTTTTGAAGTAGGATTTAGATCAGAAGCCCTATATCCGTGTTGTATTGCGCTGCGGCTGTCAATTGGCTCAGTCCACCATACAGTCTATCGTGGAGGGTGGCTTCCTGGGGATAAATGGCCGCCCGGGTGTGGAGGTACAGAGGGCAGTTTTGCAGTACATGTTCCGCGTTCTCTGCAGTTGTTCCGCAGGGGCACATTTCAGTTTCACCAATTCGAAGTTTGCGGAACATGTGCTGCCTAAGTTTGTTGTGGCCCGTCCTCAGCCTGAATATGATGTTCTGAGATTGGCTGGGGAGTTTAAAGAATGCATCGCCCTCTAGAGGGTGGACTTTCAGCTCGGACCATCTTTCTGCTTCACTACTTTTGAGAAACGCCTTTATTTCTTCGGGGTGTAGGTGTTGGTCTGACTAGACCTATTTGCCTCCAGTTTTTGCCAGGGATTCCGCTGTGTCATTTGCCTCAAGTTCCACATGGCCCGGGATCGATTGGAGAACAAGTTATTTTGTTTTACTTAAATTCTGTAGTTCTATGTTGAGTGATTGATTGATCGAGCTTTTTGGATCACGGAGAGATTGGAGCAATTTTTTTTTATCAGTGAGGAAGACAATTTTGCTGTTTTTGGAGAGCGAATGGGTTGTAAGAAACCCTGCAGCCAGCTCTAGTGCTTTCCTTTCCGCTGTAGTGCTGTATGAGATGCTTCCTATGGCAGTTGCTTTTTCAAGGTGACCTCTATTAGGCCATTTTATGAGGAAGCCGGCTCCTCCATTTTTGTGTGTTTTTTACTGAAGAGCCATCGGTGTAGACTCTTACCCATTAGTTCTCAGGGTATTGGTCACTGATGTTGTTTTTTACAGTTTCTTTCAGTATATTGGTTGCGTAGTCAGATTTTATTTTAATGTTGCTTAAGTTTTCTCTGATTTTTATTGGTGGGTTTGGGTGCCAGGGTGGGAAGTGGCTGTGGGGTTGGGTCGCTTTAATTTCGATGTTGTCTATTTTGTGTTTATTTTTTAGCAGTTTGGCTTCTTGTATAAAATTTGATCTATGGAGTCTTTTAGAAGAGTGGTATTTTTGCATCTTGGGTTTTAGAGGGTGATATCCTGATGCTTCTTATTTGGTGAATTGAGTTAAGGTTTTGGTTTCTCGTCTAACTTCCATAGAGCTTAGGGTAGCTAAGTCCTCCATGGCTCTGATTGGGGTAGTTTTCATTGCTCCTGTTATTATTCGTAGCTCTAGGTTTTGAACGTTGTCTATTTTTTGGAGATATGATTTGGCTGCTGTGCCCCAAACTGAGGCTCCGTATTCAAGGGTAGGTCTAATGTAGCTGGTGTAGGTTTTCTTTAGGATGGAGTGGTTTGCGCCCCAGTCTGAGCCAGCTAGTTTTTCATCAGTGCTAGTGTTTGGATTCCCTTTTTTGAGCATTTTCTTTTTGGTTTCTCCAGGTTAATCTTGGGTCTAAAGTAACTCCTAGATATGTCGGATTGTCATTTTTTTTTCTAAGATTGTTTTGTCAAGGGTAAGTTTGAGGCTATGTTGTTTGGTTGAAATGGAGAAGATTGTGTAGGTAGTCTTTTTGGTTTTTATGGACTTACCCCATTTTTTGGACCATAGGTTGAGATTGTTTAGTGCTTCTTGTAGCCTAAATTTTGAAGTGCCTGTGCATTCCTCTGTGCTAAGGAGAGCCAGATCATCAGCGTACATGCTGTATATTACTTTTTTTGGGGATACTTTGTAAAAAGTCGTTTATGAAAATTAGAAACAGTGTGGATGACAGAACACCTCCCTGGGGAGCTCCATTTTGTATCGTAGCTGTGTTGCTTCTTTTACTTTGCATTTTGACTAGAGCTTTGCGATTTGTTAGATATTCTGAAATCCAGTTTAGCATTCGGTGGGATACCTGAATATTGAGTAGCTTTAGAATTAGACCTTCTTTCCAGACCTTGTCAAATGCTTTTTCTAGGTCAACCCAGATGATGGTAGTTGATTTCTTTTCCTGGAAGCCATCTTCTATTTCTTGGGCTGTGTAAGCTATTTGATCTTCTATTTCTTGGGCTATGTAAGCTATTTGATCTTCTATTTCTTGGGCTATGTAAGCTATATGATCTTCTATTTCTTGGGCTATGTAAGCTATTTGATCTTCTATTTCTTGGGCTAATGTTACAATAATGGGAGGCTAATGATAGAATATTGGGAGGCTAATGATAGAATAATGGGAGGCTAATGATAGAATAATCGAAGGCTAATATAAAAATAATTGGAGGCTAATGTGAAAATAATGGGATGCTAATGATATAATAATGGGAGGCTAATGATAGAATAATGGGAGGCTAATGAAATAATAATGGGAGGCAAATGATAGAATAAAGGGAGGCTAATGATAGAATAATGGGAGGCTAATGATAGAATATGTTAAGCTAATGATAGAATATGGAAGGCAAATTATAGAATAATGAGAGGCAAATGATAGAATAATTGGAGGCTAATGATAGAATAATGGGAGTCTTATGATATGATCACGAGACTTATATGAAAGGATTACATGCGGAGGGGACGGAAATATTAGAAACGTCAACCCTAGTGCTTATATTTGAATTCCTCACCGCAGCCACTCCTTTAAATTTGTGATAAAGGAAATGTCCGAATAATCTTAATAAGGCTCAAACTTCTTTAATATTGCCAAAATAATGTTCTACTACTTCATTTTCTATGTTCGTGTTCAACTGAACACATTTCTGAATTCCTTGATGGTATCTTCCAACCCTTAGTGGCATCACTCCCTACATATATTAAAGATACCAATCATGCCTTAATGACATTTGAGTCACTCACCATCACTCCAGACACAAAACATTATCTATTCCTCCTTGATGTATCTTCCCTTTATACATCTATTCCCCACAATGATGGCCTTCTGACTGTGCAATATTTTTAGGACAGGCAACCCCACCCCAGTATACCCACACACGCCTTACTACGGCTGGCTTAATTAGTTCTAACCCTCAACTCGTTTGAGTTCAATGGCCAGTTCTTTGACCAAATCAGTGGGGTCGCTATGGGAACAAAACAGGAACCAATCTATTCTTGTTTGTTTATGGGCCACTTTGAACACAGAGTGGAACAGGAATACACTGGTCGCCTCCCTGAATTCTACAAAAGGTACATAGATGATGGTATCGGGGTGACTAATAGGGAGAGACGTGAACTGGACACTTTTGTTAACTTTGTTTACTCCTTCCACCCATCCATTATGGAGAACAACGGCTGTAAACCTGACCAGAATCCAGACCTTCATTAACAATTGTCTAAGAAGGATTCTCAGAATTCCCTGGCCGGACAAAATCAGCAACCAGGAACTGTGGCAGCGGACTAAACAGAAGCTCATTGAGGAAGAGATTCTTCAATAGCGGTGGAGGTGGATCGGTCATACACTAAGGAAACCTGCTTATAATACAACAAGGCAAGCCCTGAAATGGAACCCACAGGGTAAACGGAAAAGAGGCCGCCCAAGAAACACACCTGGCGCCGAGAATTGGAGGCAGACATCAAGAGGATTGGCCATGAATGGAAAATCCTGGAGATATGGCCCAGGATAGAGATGCCTGGAGAGCTCTTGTAGGTGGCCTATGTCCTAAGAGGAAGTGCAGACGCCGCCGATGATCGGTAGATGTCCCTCATGGACGAGAAGGCTCAACACACACCCATCCATTAGGTTCACCTACCAAATTTCTGAACTCTCTGTCAGTTTCCTTGATATCACTGTAACTCTCCAGAAAAACTGCCTCATCACTTCGGCCTACTTCAAACCCACAGACAGCCATTGTTATCTTCCCTACCCTTCTTCTCATCCCAAAACCTGTAAGGACTCCATTCCCTTTTCTCAACTTCTTTGACTCCGTAGACTGTGTCAATCTCAGGAAGACTTTTTGGAAAAGGCTTTGGAAATGGTGGAGTTTTTTTAGACAAAGTTCATATCCTGAAGCCACGCTTCAACATGCGCTTGAGCGGGTCAAAAACTTCACTCGTGCCGACGCCTTTTTACCACGCACCCGTGATACCAACCAAAGGAGCAAGCTTGTTCTTAGTTATCATCCACACAACATCAAAGCCAAAGAAATTTTCATGAAGAACCGAACTATCCTCCTTGCGGACCCTGAGACGAACAACATTTTCTCCACCTCACCCCTAATTGTATTTAGGAAGGACAGAAACCTATGTGATCTTCCGGCTTCGCACCTGCCTCTCCACATCACCCAACCACCTGGGTCTATACCATGCGGCCGGCTTCGGTGTAAGACATGTCCTTTTGTTGTGCAAGCCGAACAGATAAACTTCCCTAAATGGCTATTTATGAATAAGGATGGTTTCACCTGCGCTAGCCGCAACGTTGTCTACACCATTGTGTGTAAGCGCTGTCCTTTGAAATACATAGGAGAGACGGGACGATCTTTGTCGTGCCGAATGTCTGAACATATTAGGGCGATTACACAAGATAAACAGTGTCCCGTCTCCCGTCAATTCAATGGACGCGACCATATGGGTGTCAAGGAACTGGCAGTCACTGCTATTATATCGTGCACAAACACACCCACGAGAGTCCAGATTGAAAACAGATTAATAGAAAGTCACGGTACACTCGCAACACATGGGATAAATATTGTCTTTTCTTTGACCACCTAAGCGGTTGCCCCGCCCACTCTCTGCTTTCCTATATAAATTCGCTCTGTCATCTCTTAGTTTCACTTTTTTGGATACTTTGGATTTCCTTCATTTTTTTTTATTTTCGTTTTGTTTGTGTATTGTATGTTCGTTGATAAAGGCTCTTTGCCGAAACGCGTTCGCTGTTTGTTACGTCCGGTCAGGCTAACCCTTACCTTGTTTACGTCTTTTCCATTTAATTTTGTATAAGCCTGATTGCAGTCCTACCCCTCATTTTGTTTACTTTATTTTCTACAATGACTTTCATATGATGTAATTTATAAAACTACTTTAAATTTTAAAAAAACTTAATAGAACCCCTCAATGACATCTGATGCTGGGAAAGTCAAGGTATTTCTAAAAAGCCTTTGATATTTCAACTACTGTACAATGTTTAGACTGAGACCAGCACTATCCGAGTGACAGTGTGTGATGTCTGTGTTTTAACTTTGTGACAGAGTATGATGTTTGTGTTATAACTTTGTGACAGTGTGTGATGTTTGTTTTACAACATTGTGACAGTGTTTGATGTTTGTGTTACAATTTTGTGACAGTGTGTGATGTTTTTCATTTAGGTTTGTTACAATGCAATCCAATAATTTTGATTTTTACATCATTGTATATATTCTTTTTTCAGTTTAATTATAACTAATTGTATTTTTAGGTTGCTACGATGGCACTTATGGCCAGGATTGTGTTAAAAACTGCAGCCGAACTTGTATCCTGTCTAATTCGTCTGGCTTGCCAAGTTGTCACTCGGTTGATGAAGCATGTTTGCTTGGTTGCCAGGAGGGCTTTTCTGTTCCAACATGTGGAGATTTCGAAAGTACTTTTCTTTTAAAGACCATTAACGTTTACCAGATATTCTATGTGTCCATACAGTCCATTTATTAATATGTGTACATAATGTTATGTACGCCCAGGAATATAAAGAGTTCAACGTCGTTGAAAATTTGTGTTAGACTCTGTGAGCCAAACTATAGGCAGATGTACAGAATTAATTAAATAAATACAAAAAATAAATTATCAGAGATAGTAAACTCATTATATTTTACTCAACAATTTCATTGAAACTAACATTATTTTTATTTGGTTTACTTTCCAGCTCCAGTGGTAGGAGCCACCTCTATTCAGCGTCCAACAAACTCCGCCCATGTCATAACCATTGTGTCTCTTGCTGTCTCCGCCGCTCTGTTGGCCATCATTGTCACTGTCGTCGTCGTTGTGTTGTACCGCAAGAGGTTGGCACGTAAAGAGCTTTACATCGTCAGTGGAGAGTTTAGTAGGGCAAGCTCCACAACTAAACTCGTCACTTCTATGGAACCAAACGCAAATGGAAAAGATCTGATGTCATCAACAGTATGGAACGAACTAAAATATATATTGTAAGAATGATCAGTGGTCAGCTGATCCATATTTCAAGTTTATAAAAATACATGTCAATATGTTTCTATTTTTCTGTATACCTCTTATCTTATCTATACAGACGCTCCTTCTTTGCAAAATACCATTGTGTCCACAAACCATGATGGATGATCTGTTGGCAAGTGACGCAGCGTTTACAGGCCACGGCTATGAGTGTCCCACGCAATACCCAGCCGCCTAACTATTGTTAGGTACCCATTTGGAACGAGGTGACTAAGGGATGCCTTAGGCTCCGGAGAGAAATCTTTGCCTTCGCATGGATTCGACCCGTGATCATCGGTACGCCAGTCGAGCGCGCTGCCACTCGACCACCGTATTCCATGACCGTGACTTCTGTCCATTCACTCGTATTCATTAACGTCAATTAACCTGTGTAATGAAAGAGACTTCATCAAAACAGCTGGTAAGGACATTCACTTGGCTCAGCAAATAAACCACAAAATCCCGTCAGTTACATTTACATTTATTGGAAAAAATCTGCACCCGTTTATTTCATGAACTATATTTCAAAGTCTAAGTTTATAAATCTATACTAATAAAAGGGAAAGCCCTCACTCACTCACTGACTGACTGACTGACTCACTGATTCATCACTAATTCTCCAACTTCCCGTGTAGGTAGAATCATAAATCTTTGGGAAGTTGTTGGATACCCTCTGACTACGAAAATTGGCCGAAAAGAATTTTGAAAATCTAACTCATGTGGGGCCGGGGGCCCAAAAACTTTTTTTGCTTACATCACTAAATCTCCGATTTCCCGTGTAGGTAGAAGCATGAAACTTTGGGAAGTTGCTGTGTACCCACTGTGGACAAAGTTTGGCAAATAAGTCTTTAAAAAATATCTCTCCAGTTGGGCCGGGGGCCCAAAAAGATTGTTTCCTTATATGGGCTTTAAAAAAATTGAAAATCACCAATTTTCCTATTTCCCGTGTAGCTAGAAGCATAAAACTTTGGGAAGTTGCTAGGTAACCACTAATGACGAAGTTTGGCGATCAAGAACTTTTAAAATCTCGCTCATGTGGGGCCGGGGGCCCAAAAAGCTCTTACCTTACATGTGCTCTATAAAAATTGAAATTCACCAATTTTCTTATTTCCCGAGTAGGTATTCCCGTGTAGGTAGAATCATGAAACTTTGGGAAGTTGTTGGATACCCTCTGACTACGAAAATTGGCGAAAAAGAATTTGGAAAATCTAACTCATGTGGGGTTGGGGGCCCAAAACTGTTTTTCTCCTTATATAAGCTATATGCTAAGTGAAAATCAATAATTCATCTATTTCCCGTGTAGGTAGAAGCATAAAACTTAAGAAATGTTTTGAGTACATGCTTCCAACGATAATAGGCAAAAGAGAATATCACATTTCCCACTCATGGGGGCTAGGGCCCCGAAAACGATTTTTCATTAAATTAGCTATATAAACATTGAAAATCACCAATTCTCCTATTTTCCGAGTAGGTAGACTCATCAAATGTTGGGGAGTTAATATATACACTTTCACGATGCTATCAGGTGAAATAAATTTTAAAATTTCTCTTACAGGGGGGATGGGGGCCCAAATTTAAAAACTAAAAATAATTTCATTCACCATGTAGGTGGAGAGCATGAAACTTTAGGAAGTTGCTGACTTTAATATCCCGATGATAATTGGCGAAGGACAATGTTAAATGTCCACTCATAGAGGTAAGGGAGCCCCCCGAAAATGGGGCCCCATAAAAAAATTTCTCCCCTTATATGAGCTATTTACAAATTGCAAATCAATAATTCTCCTATTTCCCGTATAGTTTGAAGCATGAAACTTTGTAAATTTTTTGAGTACATGCTTCCGATGATAATTGGCAAAAGAGAATGTTAAATTTCCAACTAATGGCGGCCGGGGCCCACAAAACATTTTTTTCTTTATAAGAGCTTAACAAAAATTGAAAATCACTAATTTTCCTATTTCCCATGTAGGTAGAAGCAGGAAACTTTTGAAATTTTATGAGCACAAGCTCCCCACAATTGGCAAAAAGAATGTTAGAATTCGCTCTAATTCGGTACCGGGGGCCCAATTATATTTTTTCTTATATAAAAAAAAAAAAACTTATCACTAATTCTCCAATTTTCCGTGTAGGTAGGAGCATGAAACTTTGGGTAGTTGCTAAGTACACTCTCAGGACAAATGTTGGTGTAAAAGAATTTTGAAATACACACTCATGGGGGCAGGGACCCCAAAAACGTATTTTTCTCTTATATGAGATTTATAATAATTGAAAATCACTGTATCTCTTATTTTTCGAGTAGGTAGACTCATGAAACATTGGGGAATCGATAATTACACTTTCACGATGGTAGCAGATGAAAACATATTTTAAAATATCTCTTACTGGGGACCGAGGGGCCAAATGTAGTTTCTTTTCTAATATAAACTATATATAAACTACTCATAACTAATTCCCCCATTCTCCATTTAAGTAGAAGCATAAAACTTTGGGAAGTTGTTGAGTACAATCTCCAGATGAAAGTTGGCGAAAGAGAATGATAAATTTCCACTCACAGGGGGCCGGGGGCCCAAATATAATATTTTCTTATATTAAAAACCGACTCATCACAAATTACACAATTCATCGTGTAGGTTAATTAAAAACTTTAGCAAGTTGTTGGGTACCCTCAAAACGACGAAAATTGGCGTAAAATAATTTTTAAATACACGGTCATGAGGGCTTGGACCCAAAAAATCGTGTTTTTTCCTTATACGTACTATAAAAATTTGAAAATCAATAATTCTCATATTTTCCAAATAGGCAAAGGCATGAAACTTTGGGAGTTTGTTAACTACACTTCCACGATGGTAAAAGGTGAACAATTATTTAAAACATTCTTTGCTGTGGGCTTGGAGGCAAAAATATAGATTTTCCCTAATATTAACTATATAAAAATTAAAAATCCCTAATTCTCCCATTCCCTATGTAGGTAGAAGCATAAAACTTTAGGAAGTTTTTGGGTACCCTTTTGCGACAAAAAAATAGCGTAATATAATTTTAAAATTCACGCTCTTTAAGACCGGGACCTCAAAAACGTGTTTTTTCCAAATATATGCTATATACAAATTGAAAAGCACTATTTTTCTTATTTCCGAAATGGGTAACGCATAAAACGTTGGGGATTTTTAAAATACACTGTCACGGTTAGATGTTATGGTGTGAGAATGACTGAGCGAAAATGTAGGGTGAATGATAAACAAAGCGTGAACACCCGTGGACTTGAATACTCGCTCACCGGGTGTTCACAGGGGAGTGTGTAGAGATGTCAGGTGAGAGTGTCAATGAGGGAAGAGGGTGTATTAAGCAGGCAGAGGGACGAGTGTTGAGCGTGGACCAGGACAGTCCTGTTTTATCGATATGTTGAGAGAGAGACAAACACAGTGAATGTATTCTATGATAGCTGCTACACTGTATTGCTATGGATATAGATATGTCAATATATACTGTAAATAAACGTCATTTTCTCTGTTGAGTCAAGTCTCGTGAATACTTTTACCACACTACTGTACGCCTGATGTTATATCTGTGGTCAAAACGGGTGGACCTAAAAATCCCCCTAGACAGCGAGTCCGCCACAGTGGGGGCCCCGTCAAACTTGTTGAGCTGTTTGTAGCCACATCTTCGTGGCTTGAGACCACTGCCAGTCAGACATCGAGAACCAGGCAACCAGAACCAGACAACCAGAACCAGACTACGAGAACCAGACAACGAGAACCAGACAACCAGAACCAGACTACGAGAACCAGACAACGAGAACCAGACAAC
>MUZC01002258.1:63869-82505 GCA_002072015.1 Radix auricularia
CAAGATTTTGTTAACAAATTTTGGTTAAGATCAATTCTTTTACACAAAACCTAACGCATAAACTTAATTAAAGAAAAGAAAGACATGATGGGACTCATTTAAAGCAGATGTAAAGTTAAAAACGATGTTCATTTCAATTTGCATGATAATGGATATATTTGTCGTTGATTAAATATTGAATTGACAAAATCTCTTAAACATTAACACCCCCCCCCTAAAAAAGACTATTGGCACCCCCAGCCCCGAAGAAATGGTCATTAAAAATTCAGGACCTTATAGTATTTTAATATTGGCTATCAAGTTTTATTTAAACAAAATTTGGTTAAGATCCATCAATTTACCAAGTAGCTAGTACTCAACCTAATTTTCTATTCCTCATATAAGCAAAAAATGTCATTATGAGCAACCGGCGCCCCATGTGTGTTTAATTGACGAAAAAAATTACCTGTTAACTTCCTGGGAGTGTACGCAATAGTTTGCAAAGGTTACATTACAACCGAATACATTGTTTAGTCAGCTATAAACCAGCACCGATTAGGCTGCTATTAGGGGTTAAGGGCTCTATGGTATTTTAATATTGGCTATCAAGAATATATTTGCAAAATTTGGTTAAGATCTATCAATATAGCAAGTAGTTAGCGCTTAACTAATTTTTATATAGCTAATTTTAGCAAAAAAATGACATTATCGGCCCCCGGCGCCCCTTTAGTGTTAAGTGGAGAAAAAAAGTAGCAGTTACCATTCTTGAAGGGTACTCATCGGTCACAAACATTTTCATGACGATGTTTTAGTCAGCTTTAAACGACATACACTCACACACACAATATAGATATATATATAGAAGAAAAAACATATTTAGGGGCCCCGGCCACATTCAGTGCAAGATTTCAAAAATCTGTTCGTTTTTATTCCATTTCATTATAAATATATTTATCGAGATTGTTAAAAATGAATGGGAAAAATATCTTTAAAATTTAAGAAAAAAGACATTTGGGGCCCCCCGGCCCCAATAAAAAGAACATAAGAAGTTCATTGCCCTTTATTATGTTAATATGGTATACAGAGTTTTTTAAATAAAAAGTTTGGTTAAGATGCATTTATTTACTCAGTATCTAACGCATAGACTAATTTTTATATAGCTCATATTAGAAAAAAAATGAGATTAAAGGCCCCAGGGGCCCATTCAACGAAAGATATGAAGTTCAAAACATCTTTTCATTTCAATACGGATAATAGATACATTTATCATTATTTGTTAAGAATTGTAATAATTAAATTGAGGGATAAAATCTTAAACGTTTACTAAAAAATGAGATTAAAGGCCCCAGGGGCCCATTCAATGGAAGATATGAAGTTCAAAACATCTGTTCATTTCAATACGGATAATAGTTACATTTATCATTATTTGTTAAGAATTTTAATAATTAAATTGAGGGATAAAATCTTAAACGTTTTCTAAAACAGGTATTTTGGGCCCCCAAACCTGAAGAAGTTGTCATTAGGACTTTAGTGCCCTATAATATTTTAAAATTGACTATCCAGTATTTATATACCACGTTTGGTTAAGATCCATCAATGTAGCAAGTAGCTATCACTTAAACTAATTTTTATATAGCTTATATAGGCAAAAAACGACATTAAGGGCCCCAGGGGCCCATTCAGGGCAATATATAAAGTTCAAAACAACTGTTTATTTTAAGATGGATAATAATGGATACATTTATCATTATTTGTCAAGATCTTTAATAATTGAATAGTGAAAAAATTCGTAAACGTTTAAGAAAACACATATTTTGGGCCCCCAGCCTCGAAGGAGTTGCCAATAGGAGTTTAGTGCCCTATAATATTTTAATATTGACTATAAAGTATTTATATACCAAGTTTGTTTAAGATCCATCAATGTATCAAGTAGCTATCGCTTAAACTAATTTTATATAGCTTATATAGGCAAAAAACGACATTAAGGGCCCCAGGGGCCCATTCGGGGCAATATATAAAGTTGAAAACAACTGTTTATTTTAAGATGGATAATAATGGATACATTTATCATTATTTGTCAAGACCTTTAAAAATTGAATAGTGAAAAAATTCGTAATCGTTTAAGAAAACACGTATTTTGGGCCCCCAGCCTCGAAGGAGTTGCCATTTGGAATTGAGTGCACTATGGTATTCAAAATAATGGCTATCAAGAATTTAATTGCAAAATTTGGTTAAGATCAATCAAAAAAGCAAGTAGTTAGCGAGTAAATTATTTTTTATATAGCTCATATTAGCAAAAATTCACATTTGGGGCCCCTGGCGCCCCTTTAGTGTAAGATTGAGAAAAAAAAGTAGCCTGGTACCATTCCGTGAGGGTACTCAACAGTATTAAAAAATTTCATGACGATCGGATGAATAGTTTAGTCAGTTACCACGGACAAGCACACACACACACACACAGACATATTTTCATTTTTATATATATAGATGTATTTTGCATAGTAATAAGCTTTGCTTCCCTCGAGTGTGAGGTATTGTGGTAGAGTAGTGGTACAAACAGTATGAAAACCTGTTGGTTTTTCACATTGTACACCCTGATTAGTTATTCAGTTATGAGATTTTATGGTTTAGAAATGTACAATTTTTTCTGAAATGTTACATAGCAAGCATTTCACATGTGATTATTCCAAATTTTGAAAGGGCTATTTGTTATTGATATCTTAGTGTGAAAGTTTGGTATTGGGATGAAAGCACACACCAAAACATAAACACCATATTCATTGTATAAACTCGCGACATTCTTGCTAAGGTCGCTCGTGAGGAGGGGGGTGTCACGGTTAGATGTTATGGTGTGAGAATGACTGAGCGAAAATGTAGGGTGAATGATAAACAAAGCGTGAACACCCGTGGACTTGAATACTCGCTCACCGGGTGTTCACAGGGGAGTGTGTAGAGATGTCAGGTGAGAGTGTCAATGAGGGAACAGTGTGTATTAAGCAGGCAGAGGGACGAGTGTTGAGCGTGGACCAGGACAGTCCTGTTTTATCGATATGTTGAGAGAGAGACAAACACAGTGAATGTATTCTATGATAGCTGCTACACTGTATTGCTATGGATATGGATATGTCAATATATACTGTAAATAAACGTCATTTTCTCTGTTGAGTCAAGTCTCGTGAATACTTTTACCACACTACTATACGCCTGATGTTATATCTGTGGTCAAAACGGGTGGACCTAAAAATCCCTCTAGACAGCGAGTCCGCCACATACACTTCCACGATGGCAGCAGGTGAACTAATATTTAAATTATTCATTGGTGGGCACTGGGGGGCAAAAATATAGTTTTTTTTATGCATTCACTAACTTATAACTAATACTCAATCTTCCCGCAGCAAAGCGCGGGCAAATTGCCAGTAAATAAATAAAATAAAAAACCCAACATTCCTGTATACAATCTGTTCCTGAAAGTTAACGATGTGGACGGACACAGCTCAAGATACATCGCAGTGCACTCTCTTCAATCAATTGTTTTAAAGTTGTATAATGGTCTTGGCAAATCAATCAGAGCTAAAGTTGTACAATGGTCTCGGCAAGTCATTGAGAGCTAAAGTTGTACAATGGTCTTGGCAAGTCAATGGGAGCTAAAGTTGTACAATGGTCTTGACAAGTCAATGAGCGTTTTAAAGTTGTATAGTGGTCTTAGCAAATCAATGAGAGCTAAAGTTGTACAATGGTCTTGGCAAGTCAATGGGAGCTAAAGATGTAGAATATACTTGACTAGTCAATGAGAGCTAAAGTTGTGGAATGGTCTTGGCAAGTTGTTGAGAGCTAAAGATATAGAATAGACTTGACAAGTCAATGAGAGCTAAAGTTGTGGAATGGCTTCACAAGTCAATGAGAGCTAAAGATATAGAATAGACTTGACAAGTCAATGAGAGCTAAAGTTGTGGAATGGCTTCACAAGTCAATGAGAGCTAAAGTTGTGGAATGGTCTTGACAAGTCAATGAGAGCTAAAGTTGTGGAATGGTCTTGACAAGTTAATGAGAGTTAAAGTTGTGGAATGGTCTTGACAAGTTAATGAGAGCTAAAATTGTGGAATGGTCTTGACAAGTCAATGAGAGTTAAAGTTGTGGAATGGTCTTGGCAAGTTGTTGAGAGCTAAAGATGTAGAATAGACTTGACAAGTCAATGAGAGCTAAAGTTTTGGAATGGCTTCACAAGTCAATGAGAGCTAAAGTTGTGGAATGGCTTCACAAGTCATTGAGAGCTAAAGTTGTCGAATGGCTTCACAAGTCAATGAGAGCTAAAGTTGTGGAATGGCTTCACAAGTCAATGAGAACTAAAGTTGTCGAATGGCTTCACAAGTCAATGAGAGCTAAAGTTGTGGAATGGCTTCACAAGTCAATGAGAGCTAAAGTTGTGGAATGGCTTCACAAGTCCATGAGAGCTAAAGTTGTGGAATGGCTTCACAAGTCAATGAGAGCTAAAGTTGTCGAATGGCTTCACAAGTCAATGAGAGCTTAAGTTGTGGAATGGTCTTGACAAGTCAATGAGAGCTAAAGATGTAGAATAGACTTGACAAGTCAATGAGAGCTAAAGATGTAGAATAGACTTGACTAGTCAATGAGAGCTAAAGTTGTGGAATGGTCTTGACACGTCAATGAGAGCTAAAGTTGTGGAATGGCTTTACAAGTCAATGAGAGCTAAAGTTGTGGAATGGTCTTGACAAGTCAATGAGAGCTAAAGTTATGGAATGGTCTTGGCAAGTTGTTGAGAGCTAAAGTTGTGGAATGGCTTCACAAGTCAATGAGAGCTAAAGTTGTGGAATGGCTTCACAAGTCAATGAGATCTAAATTTATGGAATGGTCTTGACAAGTAATTTAAGCTCTAGGCTATTGCTTGTTTTTATTAAACATAAACCCGACACTGGACAGAGTGGTGATTTGGGAAAACAACTTTCGAGAAATCCAAACAAAACTCAAACTTTTGATGAATAAAAAAAACAATTAGTTTATTAGACATGTAAGTAAGGCATTTGGAGTAAATTGATAAATGTGATATCTGTTAATGTAGTTTTCAAGAGATAATACCAAAAAAAAAACAATCCACACAGATATTACAACATAAGTACAATAGTATATAATTTATTATAAAAGTGTAATTTATCCAGTACATTTTGTGACGACGTTCAAAGACATAATTGATAATTGTAACCTAATAGTGTTGATATAGATGACTGAATCACGTTGTGAAGTAAACACGTATGGTGAGTAGTAGAGACGACGTAGAAGTAACAGTAATACATGCAGCTTAATGGGTTGACGAATCAGTGAGAGACAATTTCTAAACTTTTTTTTTTTTTTTTTTTTTTTGCAACATTTAAACAATTGTCTCAATATCGTTTCGCATTTTACATGACTATTAACTATATATTTATATTCAATCCTCATATTTCATTTGTAGGTCGTTACACTTAAACCTTAACCAGGACCAATCGCCCCAGTCAATATTATTGAACTTTTTAAAGTTGTATACAATATTTATTCTCCGTCTCCTTTTAAAACTACAAAGTCGATGGGTTTTTTTTAACTCAACCTCCAAATCTGCGTAAACTTGACTAACCATGAAACTCCTCAAATCACAATATTTGAAGATGTTGACTCGCTTTCTAGTGTAATAATGACCCTTCCCCCACCCCTTTTTTTTCTTCCTATTTTTCACATAAAAACAAATGTAACTGTTTACGTTTTGTTTGTTTATTTTTTATTATTTTTTTTTAATTGTTTTTTATTTATTTATTTATTTTTGTGCGAAAGAAAATTTTCAAATATTAATACTCCTTACAATTGTCAAATTAATATTTTATGCAGTAAATTTTTAAAATGCTAATAATAATAGTGATAATAATAAATATAATAATTATATTAATAATGGAAGATTCATTTATATTTATTTATTTAAAAACAGAAGTACTTGAGTGCTGCAAACATCAATGACAGTAATGATTTAGTAAAGAATACTTGGCTTGGGCGACGAATTCATGGTTATGCATATTTAGATTAGGATAAATGCAAAGACACAGAGTTAATTAAGAATATTAAAAGATAACCTGTAATAACATTGACATTAGCCTTAAACTATTAATGGAGAAAATCTTTTACAAGGAAGTAAGTACTGTCTAAGTACAATATGAGAACACTGCGTTATTTTACGTGAAACTTACGTCTTCAGCTCGCATTTCTGCGGCTGAGTTCGGATTTCAGAAGAAAAATCTTTTATCCCAAACCGCATCTCCTCAGCTGGCTGAACCTAACTTGAATATGAGAGCGTCCTGTTAAAACATCTTTACATGTTAGTCTCAAATGTCTTCGAATCGTTGATCCGACTTCGAGGTCAGTTTCCAGTTGGTTGCCCTCTCTTAAAGTCCTGCCACTTCCTGTACATGACGGGTACCGTGTAGATCATGGGGTTGACGGCCGCGTTGAGTGGCATGACAAAAACGACCAACCAGGCGTAGGTGTCTGGACTGACCTGGTGTCCAGTCAGTGACATAAACCCCAAGACACAGATGGGAAACCAGCACAGGAAGTTGGACAACACCACCAGAAACAGTTGCTTAGCAACGTTGATGTCCTGTATCCTCCTGGCAACACCTTGGGCATTGGTCATTTGAAATTTTTGACTAGAAAATATCAAACGAAAGATGAAAACCTGACCACAAGCGATACAAAGGAACAAAATAAAATTGAAGCAAATAAATAAACCAAACGAATAATGCCAGCCAGGATTTTAAACATTCGCCAGAGGCAATCCCAAACACATTCCATTGGATGAGTAGATTATCCACTCTGGATATATGAGTGGAACTAACGCAAGAATGAACCCAAATATCCAGGCAGAGAGAACAGACAGAGTTAGGCCCAGTTTTGTAAACCTGTGGTCACCGAACGGAAACCTGATGACCAGACATCTGTCCAGTGTGATGAGAAACACAAAGAAAGTTGAGGTTTCACTGGACAGAGTGGACAGAAAGCCAGCAGCCTGACACAAGGAACTGTGACACCAATCACTTTCGTGAAGTACATACTCGTCTCTGTAACGGACATCAGTAGAGGCGATAATCAGCAGATACACGCCCATGACACAATCCGACACACTCAGATTTGTCACAAATACGCCGTAACCCTTCTTGAAGACGCCCCTGTCATAAAATAACCGGTAGGTGACGACGATGATGTTCCCAGCCAATGAAACGCCTGCCACCAACCACAGAAGTGAACGTTTCAATACATCACTCAGGAGATCTTCACAAGAGGAGATAGCTACTGGTGGTGCGTGACACGCGTGTTTAGGCGTGCCACCTTTTGAAATTTGAGGACAGCAATATTTATAGTTGTCTACATACAGAGCTGAACTAACGGTGACATATTTTAATATCTCTGTCATGTTCTCTGGTTTTAGTGATGTGTTTTCTAGGTTTAAAAACCCAAGGTTTTTTATATCTGGAAAAGAACCGATGCCGATTAGTTTTGTGCTGCGGAGATCTAGGTATCGTAAAATGTTAAACTTTTTAAATATATCTAGTTCTAAAACGGATATCGCTGTAAAAGATAAATGAAGGGTCTGCAATTTTTTTGACCCTATACTCATAAATCCTATTTCTGAAAGTTGTTCGTTGTTTGACAGATTCAAATGATGTAAGTTTGAAAGAAAGGTGAGGGGTCCATAATCAATTATTTTGGTGAGTTTGTTAGAGCTAAAATTGACAGCATAAATGACATTGTTCTCATGGAGTGCATCAAATATTTTTCTAAGGTCTGAGATATTACAATTAGAAGCGTGGATCTCAAGCAATTTGGGGAAATAGTAAATTGTATCTAAATTGGACAAATCTACGCCAGATATGTTTAAAAACTTTGTGTTGATGTCAAAAATGTTTAAAGATTTTATTTCCTTGACTTGTGTGTAGTCGTCTATTTGAACAGCGCGACCATGACACTTAAAACCTGGTGGGCAGTTCATGGGACAGTCGTTTTCATCATCGTTGTATAAACATTGGGCAACACCATCACATAAGTTTAGTCGGTGTATTAACATATGTGTGAGCTTACAATTATAATGGTCATCATTTTTAGCGTACAATAAACCTATTAGTTTTAATTCCTCATCCTCCCCAAAGAGACAATCAAAACTTTTGTCTCCAAAATAATGTACGGGGACACAGTAAGAATCTGGACACTTGAGGAATCCTACTGGACATACAAATGTTCTGCAGTCTCTCAGATGGTTCTTGTTTTGACAGCCCATTGGATGTCCGCCACTCCCTCTTAGGTATAGACATTTTGGCGCCCACTGTACGCCACTTGAAATGTTGTTATAAAATGTTTGTCCTACTGAGTATTCGTCCAAATTGATGTTTGTATTACAGAAAGTGATTTCATGGTTAAACTTAATTGATCCATTGCATCGACCTTGACAGTCATATGAAACATTGAAATAAACTGTTTTATTGGCTCCTATAAATAGATGACACTCTTGTGAATCATGTGACAGCCAATAACTAGGGACACACGTACCATCACCACAATGTTTGTCTAAACATCCATCACATCCAAGCTCATCGCTGTTGTCGGGACAAGTTTGGATCAAGTTACAATGTGCATCCGGCGAAATGGAGAACTTAGTGGGGTGGTCAGCAAAACCGTTAGGGTTACAACAGAAAAATGTGTTAAGCTTTTCTGGCGTTAAGACTGTGTTACAAAATTGCTCATCTCTCCCGTTACGACAATCTCTTGCCCCGTCACAAACTGAGTCGTAATAAATCAGATTCACACCATCCTGGCAGTCGAACTTGAGACTTGAGATATTTTTACTTTTATGCCATTCTATTTCTAAGGGACTCAGCTCCCACATTGCTATAATTTCCGATTTTCTTCTATAAAATCGATTACTTACTCCACCTTCCATTTCACACACAAGTAAGTTTGACTTTTGTTGATCGCAGATAATTTTCATTAAATTTATTTTGTCTGTTGACAGCCTTGGATCAAGAGGAATAGTGAGTGCGACACAACGATCTTTACCATCACATCTGTCGACAACGCTCGTGTTAAGAAGAAACGGCCTCAAGTTAGTCCACAGATAGTAAGACTGGTAAAGATCAAGTCTTTCAATCATCCCGATGTTCACGACTGCGGCTCTGGACATAAAAGTTTTGTCGTGATCAGTATATAGCACAGTAGATTTGTTGGAGATAAGATTCTTAAGAAATGTGAACTCATCCTCAGTCTCGATGTTTGGAAGTGTGGACTTATGAGATGCGCAACTTTTGGTTGCCTGCTTCCAGGAGATGGGCGTGGTCTTCGAGTCAGAAAAGAAGCAAGAAAAACTTTCATCTCCCCAATTATACCTCGTCCAGGCCTTTGGGCAATCCTTACACAGGTAGAGAGTCACTGGATTGTACCAGGTGAAGTCATTTGTATTGTCAACAAAAGTGAAATAGTCATTGGCTTTGCCATTCATATATTTATATTCTAGATAATAGCTGGTGAACATTTGAGCTTCTTCTAAAGAACAAACACTGAGTACAAACAGAGTTAACAAATTTGGAAAATTTGAAATAGATAAAAATGATTTATCATTTACATAATGACTCATTTCTACCCAACTATTGTCACAAGGTAATAGAAATATAACTATATGTTGTCTATTGTTTATATCCTCAGATATCACATGTTGCACACATGTTTTGGTATAATTACTCATTTTATCTATAACAGTGCCATAATGCATGTTAAAATAATATCGCCGTATTTCTGAATCGACTTGCTGGTCTATAGCAGATATAATCTCCCCTGATGAGTTCACATTGGTCTGATTGAAAATTGTTTTTCCTTGAACAGGATCCATAAGGGACACATCCAGTGTTTCTATGATGCCGTCCTTGACCTTCGTGGTAAAGTATGTCACGATGTTCATGACGCGAGTGACAGTCAAAGGTCTGTCCTGACGTACAAGGTCAACAAACAGAAAAAGATGAGTGTGGATTGAGTCGCAATTGAGTTCTGGAAGATTGGCCGTGCCTTGGGAAACTGTAGAAGTCAAATTGATATTTATATATAACATGACGTCTCCACTAGGGCGCCAAAATACAAATGTGGCTCGGGATATTAAGAAATTAAGTCTGTCGTATAATATGTAAAATGTAAACATTGAAATTAGTTTTTCTGTCAATTTTCTTTTTAAATTTAAATTATAATATAAAAAAATCACTAACTTAATTTGAACTTCTTTTCCATTTATTTTTTTAAAGTACACTACAAAATTGGAGAAAACGAGGCCCAGTGGCGTAGCTAGGACTTTTGCCGCCCGGGGCGGTCTCCAGTTGCCGCCCTTTTTAGAAGCCATCCATAAATGACGTCACGCTCCGGGCGGGGAATAGCCACATTTGTGACGAGAGGGAATGTTCAATAAATTTGACCGTCACATGAAAAACGCGCAACTTAAATAAAAAATTACACTTAAATATTTGATTAATGACACTTTATTTAATGACGTCTTATGTGGTTTCACGTGTGTTACAATATTATAGTGCAGCGTTACACTAAAACAAACTCAAATGACAACAAATTAATTTTATTTTCAAATAGAAAATACGGTTTCATGTGTTTGTGAGTGGGGGGGGGGGGTGGCCAAAGCATTGTGAAGTCATATGGAAAAACGAGTCTAAGTTTTTATGACGACGTGTGACGATGGGGGAGGGGTAAAAAGTCAGCCAAAATAACGTGAAGTCATTTATGGATGACCCCTTAAGTCAATCATATGATCGATTTTTATGAATTAAATAAACATGAATAAATAAGTGTAATTGAAGCGAAAAAAAATGTGGGAAACATTTTATCATTGCATACCATTATTACCATACTTATGTAAACGGTAATAAAAGAGGCAGCATAAAAATAAAATAAACACACACTTATAAAAATACGAGATACTTTTTGAAAGGCCAAAATAAAGTTACTAAGGTCGCAGATTCACCCCCCACCCCCTAAAACGAGGCTACTCATTCCAAAAAACATTAAAAAATTAATATGCTTTTATTTTGTATTTATAGATAAATTATTTATTTACAAAGAAATTGAATACATTAGTATATAAACATATTTATACATTTACTTTACTAACTTTCATAGAATAAAATGGTGTTTCTTGCTATCGAATTTTCAAATTATTTGTAATATCTTGTTCTATGGTCCTGTCATAAAAAATTATTTGCACATTACTTCAATTGTATAGGCGTAACATTTTATTTTTAAAAAGTATTTTAATTTGTGCTACTCTAATGCAATAAAAACTAAATGATTTTACATTTTAATAATTCACTTATAATACAATACCGTTTTAAAAACTGAAACAGTAACATAAATTAGATCTACTACTTGCAAGTAAAAATGTAGAAAGTCCACGCAAAAATTGACGTAGCGATATTAATAGGACAATTTTTTAGCACAACGGTGATGTGTTTTTGTGTATTGTTTTCATATAGATCTATCTGTTACGTATACCGATTGATTTTCTAGACAAATCGATACCTTTTTGAGCGATCTTAAATTTGTGAACGAGTTTGCGTTAGTTTTAAAAACCAATATGTAATGAAACAAATGTTGTGCGACCCGTTGGTTAAGACTCAAAATATGTATATTTTTGTTTCACCTTGGTTTTACCCCCTTCAAAAAATTAAAGGGTGGTAGTCGGAAATGTCTGTACTTTTTAACTGCCCTGAAACGCCGCCCTCAAAATGTGTGCCGCCCGGGGCGGACCGCCCCCACCGCCCCCCTCTAGCTACGCCACTGAGGTGGCCTATTTTATGGGTACAAAATTTCATTGATACGCCTCTAGATAGTAGTAAATTTATTTTAAATTACTTACGTAGAACAGAGAAGAGAATCCACCTGAAATGAAACATCGTGTTGCTATGGCTGTTAGAAATGTTTAGCTAACAAAATCACGTGATATCACAAGATGTCCTGTCACCATTCGGGCGTGGATGTGGTCAGCACTTACTGTCGTAAAAGCGATGATGGAATGTCGACTGGACAAATCAACTCGCCGTTTGGATCTGATTTTGTAGCAGTGAATTTGGTTGTTGTTCAACTCACAGCTGGACTGGCAGGGTGCCGATCAAACAAAATAATTGACGGCCATGATATTTTGACATTTGAAAGGAGTTGGGTGTGTCCGGGACTGAGAGCGATTGCCTTATTTTTATGTAATGACAAGTCATGTTAATAGTTAGAATAGGAAGTTAAGCGTTTAATCTATAATTTTAAAAAAGGCAAGACTCTCATTGACTGATTGACTCATCACTATTTCTACAACTTCCCGTGTAGGTAGAAGCATGAAACTCGGGGAAGTTGTTGACTAAACTCCAGCGATGTTAACATTACAAAATGAGGGGTGAGACTGCAATCAGGCTTATAAAAAGTTTAATGGAAAAGACGTAAAGAAGGTAAAGGTTAGCCTGACAGGACGTAACAAAACAGCGAACGCTTCGGCAAAGAGCCCTTTACAAAGGACATACAATACACGAATAAAACGAATATTTAAAAAACTAAAAAAATGAAAAATATAAACTTAGTTGCGGTGAAATCTAAAGAATCGAAGAAAGTAAAAGTACTTTGTTTACATCTTTTCCATTCGATGTTAACATTAACGTTCGAAAATAAAAACTTAAATTCCCACTCACTGTGGGCAGAGGGCCTAAATATTTTTTTAATGATATAAGCAATATATATATTTTAATAACTTTTTATACTTTGCAAATGGATTGATCTGGAAAAAATTGGTATATAAAAATTGTTTACCCACATTAACATGATTTAGTGTATTAAACACATTCTTTAGGAGCTGAAGGCGACAAATGTCTTTCATAAACTTAAACATTAATGATTTTTTTCTATTTGACACTGTCTTTACAAATATTGACAACGTATTATATCCATTATGATCTACATTGAAATCATCATTATCTTACGCCGATTTGGCCCGGGGGCCCTTTGTCAATTTTAAAAAAATATTTTAACTGTTAAAATATTATTGAATTCATCTGGTCGCCATGAAACTTGGGGAAGTTATGAAGAATAGTCCCGAAAATTGTTCCGGCTATATTGGTTGTTTCATGGTCAAACTTGGTACATATAAACTTGATGATTCCTATTTTCAAAAAAAAAAAAAAAAAAAAAAAACTATGGGAAATTGAAACCCTGATGTCCAAAATTTAAGCAGGTTTCGTTTTGAAACTCAACGCGTAACGTTTATAACGATCGACAACGTTAGCCACATTATTCTTATTTATGGTCCCATCTTCATGGAATTTAATGGAAGGCTTCTCTGTGCTAAACGAAACTGATGAACGAAATTATTTCTTTGATGTGACGTCAATTTTGGTCACGATAATCAACGTTGAAAAGTTATTTATAACTTAACGACTCATCTTTAAAAAAAAATGTTTTCGCTGGCTTCAAAGGTTAACTAAATCCTACTTGCACGCTGCTTAGCGCGGGTATTTTGCTAGTATTACATAATTCAAAGTGTGCCACTGTGATCTGGTATTTGCTGGAATTATTACCCGTGGTTCATTGCTTGCTGACATTCAAAAGATAAGGTTGTATTTTGCGCATCGATGCACACCAAACAATGACGTCATCATATTAAATATTTTTACAGCGCTAATCACCACACGATTTTTACACTGCTATAGACTGTTGTACATCGTTCCTCAGCGTTCCACATCCAGTGAGTGACCTGGGCTTTTATATTATTTATGTCCTTTTTAAGTATGTTTGGCAGAGGAGTGGAGCGAGAAGAAACCTTGATGCTGTATTTTAATTAGCTTTATAACGGACTATCTGACCACATATCTTTTGTATCTGCAGTTCTCTAAGAGTAGCAGGAACAGGTGGGTATTATCTGTTGCTTTCCTTTTCCGTCTGATGACTTGACTCAGAGTGATCAACTGAGACAAACAACAGACCAGCGAAGATAGATCAAATGAGACAATCAACAGACCAGTGAAGATTTCTGCTCTATGACAGTGGCCGTGAACATGTTATTCGAAATCATATTTTCAGCACAGACCAGTTTTTTCAAGTATTGCACGATTCCGACACTAGATTATTATGGTAATTTCAAAGTAACACCATTAATAAATTAAAAACGTAAGTTCTCACGAGAAAATTAAATTTTGATGTGAAATAATATACGCGCAGAAACTGCAGCATTGCCAAAGATGGATATTACAGGCTTAAAAAACAAAAATTATAATAATATATATTTTTTTATTTTTAAAAAACACGAAAAGTTGTGCAATCGGGGAATTCCGAAATGCAGATATTAAAATATATTTGGGCGTCTTCAGCATCTGACCATTCATTGGCATTGAGGACAACAGCTCAAGTTCAACAGACAGACACAACTTTGACTAAATAAATTTTGATATTGGAAGGTATGTCTGGAAACACGACACTTGAAATGAGTTCAATTGCAGCTGATTCGTGACTGTTGGACCTCTGATAAAACGTATGAGTTTAGAGCAGACTGTGAAGGTAGCACAGTTTTTTTTTTAGATATGACTGGTTATCAAATTATTCACCGTGGCTTGTATTTATACTCGCAAATGTTAAACGGTGTCTTTTGTAAATATTGTGCGTTGTTTCCGCAAAAAGTAATTCAATGAGTTCATTTGTCATTTGTCATGAAACCAAGCATAAAATATAAAGATTTCAACGAAGATCCACCTAGCCACAAGCAAAACGCATGACACAAAGGCTCTCACGAAGATGCGAGCAATTGTGTTGCATTATTGAAAGCCACAGCATTTTCTATGGATGAGCTATTTGACTCATCATTTAGAAAACAAATTCAAGAAAATCGCAACAAACTGGGTCCTATCATTTCTACAATCCTGTTTTGCAGCATGCATGATTTAGCTTTTCGGAAAAAAGAATCAAAGTAATTTTTATGAACTTTTTCATGTTGAATCTGGGGATGAAGTTCTTGGTAATCTATTGTCAATTGGTTCTTGAAGTGCCAAGTATATCTCGGCAACTACGTAATAACCATAATCGAAATGTGTGGGGTCTCTCTTGTGTGAAGACGTTGTTAGTGAAAAAATAATCAGCTGCATTTTCTATACCTTCCAAAGAAGCAAACGACATTTCAGGCATTGAGCAGATGTCGCTTTTTGTTAGATTTTCCAAGTAACAAAAAATGGGAAAATGATGGTCACAGAAGAATTCCTGGGATATATTCCAAGAGTCATTAGAACAGATGAAGATTTAGCCAACACCATCGTTTTGATTAGATGTGACAGAGCTTGTTGTTTAAGGATACGGCGGATGTTCTACAGTGGCAGGTAAAGAAGGAGGAATCCAAGCATTAATTAGAAAAAGCATTTGTACAATGAAGTTCACATAAACAAAATCTTGTCGTGAACTATTTAAATAATGTGAATGTTATACGAAACACAATAGGAACAATTAAGTCAATTAAAGTGTTATTCCGACAAAGTAATCATTGAAGAAAACTAAATCAACATGCTCCTTTTCTATGTAAACTACATGGAGAAAAAACATAATAAAAGCTTGCCTATTTTTGTTGAAAATGTGACAGAATTTTTTTTTTGATCAATCAGTAATATAATCAGTTATACTTGCAGATATAATTCTCTTTTTTTTTTTTTTGTTTGATATGTGTACTCTGTCTTAAATATTATAAACTTACAAGGGAAATTAATTCAATTTTAATGTAAAAAAAAATGTTAAAACATTTTCTAAAATATAGGGGTGGGCAAATGCCCCCTTGCCCCCCTTGCGCGTCGCCTATGTTAATATACAAGAAATAATTAAAAGTATGTTCATTATCAAAGTATGTTCGCAAAATAATCTAAAAATTCCAAAGTTTAGTTATGTCTCAAATATAAAGGATTACTATTAAAAACAAGAAATAAAAACTTGAATGAGCTTTTAAACCCCATTCCTAACAAAGAAATTCCATTTTTTTTATTCAAGGCAAATCCTTCTAAATTACATCCAAACTTGATTTAAGTACCGGTAAGTAATTTCTAAAACTATACACAATATGACATCACGCTACATCATACCAAGAATATGTCAATATAATGCCCACCGTGCAACACCTCACATTAGCATTCACAAATCGGGAAAACCGCATTAACTATCATTATAGATTACATTAAAAGTCATTTCAAATCAATAATTTTTTAACTAAAAAAACAATTGCTGTCTACAACACGCTGCTAAAATTACAGGAGTCAAACAAAAATATATTTTTCCAAAATTTCTACTTCATCATTGTTCTAAATATTATTAGTTATCGTTATTCTTTTGTTACTACTCGAAAATGTTATGAATGTCAAGAAATTGACAAAATACTGATATTTTTTTCTTTTCTTAAAAAAAATATTATTTACAATGAAATCTAGTAAATCTTTTCAGTAGTGTTTTTTCCCGTGAACATCACTGGGACCTCCTAAACATATTTGCCAAAAAGTCCCAAACTGTCTATCTGATATGGTTCAGGAGGTGTTTCTGTTCTAAGCTAGAACAAACAGGACAGACATTTGAAATGTATAAACGCAATTTTTCCAAATAGAATAGCGTTAAAAAACTACTACAGCCTGTCAGCTGAATTTCAGCTCGATTTGATCACCAAAAAAAAGCTTTTGCGTTTATACATTTCGGCACGGGTTCAAAACAGCGACAGTCAAAACAGCGACAGTCATAACAGCGACTTCAAAACAGCGACTGTGTCAAAACAGCGACAGTCAAAACAGCGACTTCAAAACAGCGACTGTATCAAAACAGCGACTGTGTCAAAACAGCGACTGTATCAAAACAGCGACTTCACAACAAAGCTATTCTGGTCCAACCGTAAACCTAACACAGTGGTTCTCAACTTGTTGACACATAGACCCCTTTTTCATTTTCTAAACTTATCCAAGAACCCCAAGTAAAAAATTACATAAATGCATAGAGAAAAAATTAAACCTAAAACAATAGCAACATTTTGATGAAGTATTTAATGAAAATTATAAATTTTGATTGAAATAAAATTTAAAAGCAATTAATGACGCAGATTAGTATATGCTACATACATATGCACTTATTCATATACAAACAGGTGATTAGTGAAATAAAATTGTATCAACAAAAAATTATAAATAACATTTAATTTGTCTTAGCTCCATAATATATAAAATGAATTAAAAGGAAGATTTAAAACAGAATAGAAAAGATGATGGTTATTTAAATTATATCTCATTTTGATAAAGTATTTATTGTAAGTAAAAGTTTTGTTTAAAATAAAATTTAAATCAATTCACTGAGGCTACGTATACACTCATTTAATCAAATAAAAAAAAATATAAAAAAAACTACTCAGGGAAAATAAAATTATATTAACAAAGAATTAATAACATTTAATTTGTCTTAACTACATGATGCATAGATGACTTAAATAGAAAATTTAGTAAATCATCAACAGCCTGTTGTTTGCGAGCATGTATATATATCCGGTATCCTTTTCAACGTCCAATTAAGCACACCCGATGTAATCGGACAATAAAAAAGTCACGTGGTCAGGTAAAGGTACGTAGATTCACTCTACCCCCAGTCATTTTATTTACATTTCCCATAAATCTCGCCAGAAAACGTTGACCTGTGGTCGTCGCTTAGTCTAGCCCTCGTAACATGTCCTGATGTAACATGGGCCAGCCAACGAACAGTGCCTGGTCTCGGTAGACTTCAATTGATCTCTCCACCCCGATCAAAGTGGCGATGTAATAGGACTATAAAAATGCACGTGGTCAGATAGTGCTTTGTAAAGGTACCTAAATTTATTCTGCCTCTCATTCCATTATTTACCTTCTCATAACACTCGCCACAACCATAGGTATACATTACACTATAACATAAAAGTCAATCTTCCCTCCACTCCCATGCCAAACAAAGTTAGAAAGGACCATATTTATCTTTAGTTTTTTAACAACATTTTTCCCATCGGTTTTACACTTTTAATCGTAAAATCAAAATCAATTAATGAAATATAAAAAAAACAAACAAAAACAATTTGTTATTAAGGTGTTGACATAAATGGCGAACCTCGCAGCACTGAAACAACCACAAACCTGCGCCCTTTCATTCACTTCTGTTTCTTGTGTAGACCTACCTAGCATAAAAACTGAATTGTAATAAGATGTACAAAGTTGTCAGTATATAAAGTTAATACATTAAATAGTTACTAACACCGCGTAGCGGACAATATCGTTCAAGCAGCTGGGCCCATATGACTTAACAGAACGTTCCTTAATTGTTGTTGACATTTTGTTCAGTTTATTTTCGTCTTAGTTTATGAGTATGACGAATGCATTGATAGGATGAATAAAAGTTTGTAATGCGTTATAGTTCACCATAGTGTGTTACTGAGTGTGTAAAATGAGGTGCATGGATGGTGGCTAGGTTACATTGTATGGCGATCATGAAGGTGAAAATACTGCGGCGTTTATAATGGTTGCCCTGCCAGATTTTTTAAAAATTAAAGCCCCCTTGTCGAAACGGCACGTGGTCGACTGTCCG
>MUZC01002258.1:95611-120140 GCA_002072015.1 Radix auricularia
ACGTTAATGTTAACATCGAATGGAAAAGATGTAAACAAAGTACTTTTACTTTCTTCGATTCTTTGGATTTCACCGCAACTAAGTTTATATTTTTCATTTTTTTAGTTTTTTTAATATTCGTTTTATTCGTGTATTGTATGTCCGTTGTAAAGGGCTCTTTGCCGAAGCGTTCGTTGTTTTGTTACGTCCTGTCAGGCTAACCCTTACCATCTTTACGTCTTTTCCATTAAACTTTTTATAAGCCTGATTGCAGTCTCACCCCTCATTTTGTAATGTTAACATCGCAGGTGTTTAGTCAACAACTTCCCTGAGTTTTATGCTACTACCTACACGGGAAGTTGTAGAAATAGTGATGAGTCAATCAGTCAATGAGAGTCTTGCCTTTTTTAAAATTATAGATTAAACGCTTAACTTCCTATTCTAACTATTAACATGACTTGTCATTACATAAAAATAAGGCAATCGCTCTCAGTCCCGGACACACCCAACTCCTTTCAAATGTCAAAATATCATGGCCGTCAATTATTTTGTTTGATCGGCACCCTGCCAGTCCAGCTGTGAGTTGAACAACAACCAAATTCACTGCTACAAAATAAGATCCAAACGGCGAGTTGATTTGTCCAGTCGACATTCCATCATCGCTTTTACGACAGTAAGTGCTGACCACATCCACGCCCGAATGGTGACAGGACATCTTGTGATATCACGTGATCTTGTTAGCTAAACATTTCTAACAGCCATAGCAACACGATGTTTCATTTCAGGTGGATTCTCTTCTCTGTTCTACGTAAGTAATTTAAAATAAATTTACTACTATCTAGAGGCATATCAATGAAATTTTGTACCCATAAAATAGGCCACCCCGCCTCGTTTCCTCCAATTTTGTAATGTACTTTAAAAAATAAATGGAAAAGAAGTTCAAATTAAGTTAGTGATTTTTTTATATTATATTTTAAATTTAAAAAGAAAATTGACAGAAAAACTAATTTCAATGTTTACATTTTACATATCATACGACAGACTTAATTTCTTAATATCCCGAGCCACATTTGTATTTTGGCGCCCTAGTGGAAACGGCATGTTATATATAAATATCAATTTGACTTCTACAGTTACCCAGGGCACGGCCAATCTTCCAGGACTCAATTGCAACACAAACCACACTCAACTTTTTCTGTTTGTTGACCTTGTACGCCAGGACAGACCCTTGACAGTCACTCGCGTCAAGAACATCGTGACATACTTCACCATGAAGGTCAAGGACGACATCATAAAAACACTGGATGTGTCCCTAATGGATCCTGTTCAAGGAAAAACAATTTTCAATCAGACCAATGTGTCAACATCAGTGGAGATCATATCTGCTATAGACCAGCCACTCGATCCAGAAATACGGCGATATTATATTAACATGCATTATGGCACAATTATAGATGAAATGAGTAATTATACCAAAACATTTTGCAACATGTGATATCTGAGGAGATGTACAATAAACAACATATAGTTATATTTCTCTTACCTTGTGACAATAGTAGGGTAGAATTGTTTCATTATTTGGATGATAAATTATTATTATCTATTTCAAATTTCCCAAATTTGTTAACTCTGTTTGTACTCAGTGTTGCTTCTTTAGAAGATTCTAAAATGTTCAACCGCATGTATGTAGAACATAAATATATAAAGGACCGATCCAGTGACTATTTCACTTTTGTTGACAATACAAATGACTTCACCTGGTACAATCCAGTGACTCTCTACCTGTGTAAGGACTGCCCAAAGGCCTGGACGAGGTATAATTGGGATACTCAAAGTTTTTCTTGTTTCTTTGTTGACACGCTGGCCACGCCCATCTCCTGGATGCAGGCGACCAAAAGTTGCGCATTTCACGAGTCCACGCTGCCAAACATCGAGACTGAGGATGAGTTCACTTTTTTAAAGGATCTCATCTCAAACAAAGCCAGCATCCTTTCCACTAACCACAAGACAATTGGTCTATCGACAGCCACATTAGTGAACATTGGGTTGATTGAAAGACTTGATCTTTACCAGTCCTACTATCTGTGGACTAACTTGAGGCCATTTCTTCTTAACACCAGCGTTGTCGTCAGTGATGATGTTAAAGATCGTTGTGCGGCACTTACAATTCCTCATGAGCCAAGGCTGTCAACAGACAAAATTAAATTAATGAAAATTAACTGCGATAAAAAAAAGTCAAACATACTTGTGTGTGAAATGGAAGGCGGAGTGAGTAATCGATTTTTGAGAAGAAAACTGGACAATATGACAATGTGGGAACGGAGTCCCTTAGAAATAGAATGGCATATAAGCCAAAAAATCTCAGGTCTCAGGTTCGACTGCGAGGATGGTGTAAATTTGATTTCTCACGACACAGTTTGTGACGGGGCAAGAGATTGTCGTAAAGGTAGAGATGAGGAATTTTGTAACACAGTAATGACGTTAGAAAAGCTTAACACAATTCTCTGTACTGACCCCAACGGATTCGATGACCACGCCACTAAGATTTCTATTTCGTCGAATGAACGCTGCAACTTGATCCAAGATTGTCCCGACAACAGCGATGAGCTTGGATGTGATGGATGTTTAGACAAACAATGTGGTGATGGTACGTGTGTCCCTAGTCATTGGCTGTTACATGATTCACAAGAGTGTCATCTATTTATAGGAGCCAATAAAACAGCTTATTTCAATGTTTCATATAAATGTCAAGGACGATGCAATGGATCAATTATGTTTAACCATGAAATCACTTTCTGTAATACAAACATCAATTTCGACGACTACTTAGTAGGCCAAAACCTTTATAACAACATTTCTAGAGGGGTACAGTGGGCGCCAAAATGTATATACCTCAGAGGGAGGGATGGGGGTCCAATGGGCTGTCAAAACAACAACCACCTGAGAGACTGTAGAACATTTGTATGTCCAGTAGGATTCCTCAAGTGTCCAGATTCTTACTGTGTTTCCGTACATTATTTCAAAGACAAAAATTTTGATTGTCCCTTTGGGGAGGATGAGGAATTGACACTAGTTGGTTATGTGTACGCTAGAAATGATGCCTATTATAATTGTAAGTACACATACATATTAATACACCGAGTTAACTTATGTGATGGTGTTGCCCAATGTTTACACAAAGATGATGAAAACGATTGTCCCGTTAACTGCCCACCAGGCTTTAAGTGTCATGGACACGCTGTTCAAGTTGACGACCACACACAAGTAAAGGAAATAACATCTTTAAACATTTTTGACATCAACACAAAGTTTTTAGACATCTCTGGCGTAGATTTGTCCCATTTAGATACAATTTATTTTTTCCCAAACTTGCTTGAGATCCACGCTTCTAATTGTAATATCTCAGCTCTTAATAAATTATTTGATGCACTCCAAGAGAACAATGTTATTTATGCGGTCAATTTTAGCTCCAACAAACTCACCAAAATAATTGATATTGGACCCCTGGCACTTCTTTCAAACTTACAACATTTGAATCTGTCACACAATGAACAACTTACAGAAATAGGATCTAGGAGTATAGGGTCACCAAAATTGCAGTCCCTTGATTTATCTTTTACGGCGATATCCGTTTTAGAAATATATTTATTTGAAAAGTTTAACACTTTACGATACCTAGATCTCCGAAACACAAAATTAGTCGAGATCGGTTCTTTTCCAGACATAAAAAATCTTGAGTATTTAAATCTAGAAAACACACCACTAAAACCAAAGAACATGACAGAGATATTAAAATATGTCACCGTTAGTTCAGCTCTTTATGTAGACCACTATAAATATTGCTGTCCTCAAATTTCAAAAGGTGGCACGCCTAAACACGCGTGTCACGCGCCACCAGTAGCAATCTCCTCTTGTGAAGATCTCCTGAGTGATGTATTGAAACGTTCACTTCTGTGGTTGGTGGCAGGCGTTTCATTGGCTGGGAACATCATCGTCGTCACCTACCGGTTATTTTATGACAGGGGCGTCTTCAAGAAGGGTTACGGCGTATTTGTGACCAATCTGAGCGTGTCGGATTGTGTCATGGGCGTGTATCTACTGATTATCGCCTCTATTGACGTCCGTTACAGAGACGAGTATGTACTTCACGAAAGTGATTGGCGCCACAGTTCCTGGTGTCAGGCTGCTGGCTTTCTGTCCACTCTGTCCAGTGAAACCTCAACTTTCTTTGTGTTTCTCATCACACTGGACAGATGTCTGGTAATCAGGTTTCCATTTGGTGACCACAGGTTTACAAAATTGGGCCTCATTCTGTCGGTTCTATCTGCATGGATCTTTGGATTCACCCTCGCCGTAGTGCCGCTGATTTATCCACAGTGGATAATCTACTCATCCAACGGCATGTGTTTAGGATTGCCACTGGCGAATGATCAAAATCCTGGCTGGCATTATTCCTTTGGTTTATTTATTTGTTTCAATTTTATTTTGTTCCTTTGTATCGCTTGTGGTCAGATTTACATATTTCGTTTGCTTTTTTCCGGTGAAAAATTTCAAATGACCAATGTCCAGAGTGTTGCGAGGAGGATACAGGACATCAACGTTGCTAAGCAACTGTTTCTGGTGGTGTTGTCCAACTTCCTGTGCTGGTTTCCCATCTGTGTCTTGGGGTTTATGTCACTGACTGGACACAAGGTCAGCCCAGACACCTACGCCTGGTTGGTCGTTTTTGTCATGCCACTCAACGCGGCCGTCAACCCCATGATCTACACGGTACCCGTCATGTACAGGAAGTGGCAGGACTTTAAGAAAGAGCAACCAACCGGAAACAGACCTCGACGTCGGATCAACAATTTGAGGACAGTTGAAACTAACGCGTAATAGATGTTTTATCAGGGTTGCCTATTTTCTAGGGAAGTTTACCCAGTAGGAGGAGGATTGTTTGGGGATAACATATATTCTTCGTATATCAGATCTCGGCAACTAAAATGGAGATGATTGGGTAAGGTGACGTTAAACAAATTAGTGTTATCTTACTATACATACTCATTACTTTCTTCCTGGTAAAATCTCTTGTCCATCAAATTGTTGAAGGCAAAAATTAATATTATTTCTGCTTAGAAACCTGTAAAACATTTTAAAAACTTCTGTGTATTTGTATTCGTCTTTATATGCCTAAATATGTTTTACCTTAAATTTTTGACTAATATTAAGATTTACTTAAAAAATTACTACCGCCATTTTTGTGTATAGTATTTATATATTATCATACCTTAATATATAATAAGCTTTTGAAAAACGCATATTTAATTGTGTACAAATGTTCTATACAAGAAATAAACTGTCTTTTGATGTTAAATCTATGGAAACTATCTTAATTATTTTTTAACGTTATTTTATTTTTGTTCTTTGTATTGCTTTGCAAACAAAACACTCGTTGTTGTTCAACCTATAAACATTATATATCTTGTGTAGCTTGTGAAACAGAACAACACAAATAAGACGCGAGGTGTATTCACTGAGTTCAGTGCTAGGCCCCCACTAATGATTAAACTAATAGGAGGCCCTAGGCGGCTGCCTAATTTGCCTATGCCTAAATAGGCCCTGATGGGGCATTTCAGAGATACTTTTTCTTTGGATACTTTGGATTTCACCGCAGCTAAGTTCCTTCATTTTTCATTTTTTATTTTTATTTTCGTTTTGTTTGTGTCTTGTATGTTCGTTGATAAAGGCTCTTTGCCGAAACGATCGCTGTTTTGTTACGTCCGGTCAGGCTAACCCTTACCTTGCTTACGTCTTTTCCATTTCAGAGAAAGAGACAAAATTGCCACTCAGCCGGCATCGCCCTCCTAGTAGGTCATAAACTCGTTTGGAAACTGAAACGGAAAAAAATAATTTCGAAAATGCTCGCTTTGTTGAAATTTGGGACTGAGATAAATTTTATGTATAGGGATGTTCATAGTATGGCGGAAATCTATTAACATAAATTATATATATATTATTTCAGAATTGCTAATTTGAATCGCCCTTTAATGAAATCTAGAATGATTTCATTATAATTAAGAAATTGGAATTTCTTTGTTTGAAATTGCTTTTAAATACTAAATTCCAGTTTGTATTTTTTTTTTTACAAGTTTTAATCAGTCTATTCAACAAATATAAAAATTTAAACACAAACCCAGACTACAGCACGGACAACATGCTCTGTTCTCAAACAATGCCTATAGTGTGACATAAAGCACTTGGTCCAAGTAATGACAAAATACACCAACAATTGTGTCCAATTAACGGAAAGAATCACTAGACAAAGTGGCGTGAAGACATGGACCTAAGGTCAAGAGGTTGGTTTTTACAGTTGTTTAAATTGATCAGGTCAAAAACTTTATGAAATATTTTGAATAGTTTATACAAGAATTCTCATTTTAAAATATTCATTGCTAATAATAATAAAAAAATAGACGTATCTCCTGGAAGTTACGAGCTTCATTAATGTTTTGGTTAAAGGGTTTTTATGCATCGGTAAGGGTTCCCTTAAGTTTAAAAACATGAGAATCCCCGACCTTGTTTTATTATTCCACGGAGTCAGTGGTTGACATATTCAAGTATTTGAGGGAAGTCAAACGGCTGGTGAGTAGACTTTACGCGATCAGTGGTAAGTGAAATATGGTATGTTAATTTATGTTAATTTGTGCTAATCATTGATTTAAGGAACTCACGGATATTTATTAAATGTCAAATAGTTAATTAAAAGTATGTCTCGAAATATTATGGTGTTCAGTTTCATTTCAAAAAGTTAATTAAAACTATGTCTCAAAATATTATGGTATTCAATTTAAATTTTCAAAATTCTACTTACACAATTATGGTTGCTATAGCCGTACTTACACAATTTATGGTTGCTATAGCCGTACTTACACAATTTATGGTTGCTATAGCCGTACTTACACACTTGAGTATTGCCTGAGTCGTTCACTGTCTGGTTGCTATAGCCGAACTTACACAAATGAGTATTTTCACTGTGTGCTTTGATTCCTACAAGTTTACCATACCAGTTTTAGCACGCGGATCGTATTTCAAAACAAAGGACGTATAACAAGTTGGTCTTATACCAAAGCAGACGTTTACGGAATTACAATTGTATTTTGACATTGTAATATATTAACTTATTCTTAATCTTTTAAATTTTAAAATGTTTTTTTTTATTTGCTCTTTTATTAAAAAACAAAACTTTTAACATAAATAATAATGAAGCACAGACTACAACAATATGATCAAATACTATTACAACCTAAAAGCAGTAAAAACAACAGCTGATATACCATAAACCACATAGAACATAATCGATCCACAAAAGATCCATGTGAATTATCTATGGGCGATTCCATGTTTTGATCATAAGTTTAAAATTCTTACAAAAAAGTCTCTGATGATTGTTAAAAATAATTTTTTTATTTTTTAAAATCATTTTTATTAAGTCGTCGTGTCTGAGGCCTAATTTGATTGCCGAAAAAAACTTTGGATAAATTTTTAACCCACTTCAACGTATGCTGGTGAGCTGAAATTGTTCAGGTCGACTCGTGCCGATGATAAAAATTTCAGATTGTATGAATGTACTGTATTTAAATTAATGAAATGTTAGATTATTTTTAAGTTATCTCTATGTAACATGTTAATTTTTTGAGATAGAGTGTCGTTGTGCTTTTTATAAACAACTGCCTCCCCTGTCACGCAATAAGGTGCGCATTATGTTGATGATACTTTTAAAAATATATTCCCGATCTGTGCCCATTACATTAAATATTTTTTAACTTAACTAAATGTGTATTTTTAGATTGTCTTGCTCTGCGTATTATAAATTAACATTCTTTTAGTTATGTCTCCTACATAAAGGATTTATAGTTTTAAAAACTTCTTTTAAGTGTTTTGTTTATTTTAGAAAATATCATCAACAAAATTATTTTTTTAAAAACAACAAAAACCAGTATGAATATAAAATAAATGTTTGTTACAATTAATTAAAATTAATTAATTTATTTTTACATTCTTCAGTCTTCAGTATTATTCCTCGTCGACACGGCCTAAGACTAAGGATCACTTCTAATAATGCCTTTGATACTTATGATTTTATTAATTCTCATCTTGCCAGAATGCAACTCCTCTAGATTTACACGTAAGTTAGGAAAATATACACATTTTGAAGATAAATTTATAATACATTTTTATTAAAGTGTAATACTTTTAACGAAGTGATTATTCGCACGGTTTTGCCCGTGAGTATAATTTTTAAAATTATTGGCACGGGTCGTCGCCCATGCGTAATTGCAGCGGCTGATCACATTGAAAAACTAAATAATAGCTGATTTCACTCGATATAGGATAAATTGTGCTGTTATATGTTATTAGTACTAACATTTATATGTTTATAGTACTAATACTAGTTACAATTTAACTATTACTGAAATTTTATACTATCGCTGACTTAAATAGTGATTGAAGTCTAATCAATGATAATTAGATATAACTTTAAATAATCGCAGTCCTCATTAGCTTCTATAGACTAATGGTTAGTCAGCTATTGAAAGTGACATTATTGGTTAGCGGATCGAATCCTGATACAGCCTTTTTAGCGCATTTTCGAGAAGTCGAAATGCGCTATTGTATCCGTTTTGTCCGTCCGTCCGTCTGTCATCACCCTAGATCTCAGCATCTGTAAGTCATAGACCCATGATGTATACATGTTTTTTGTATGTCCTGACCTGCCATTTGTGCATCAACACTCAGTTACTCGATCCGACCTCTTGTAATGGCAGTAGAGCTCCTGGAAGTATGAAAGTACTAGACCCATGATGTATATCACAAGAGTTCCTACCACCTCCAACACACAAGAATTCCTACCACCACCAACACACAAGAGTTCCTACAAATTCATAAAAATATGTCTAAAATCTAAACACAATTACTGATAACTACATAATGCTGATATCTAACATAAGTACTGATACATAATACGAAAATGCGCTAACACGTCCTGAGTCCAAAAAGGGACCAGGCTTAACATGATTTTTTTTTTCTTTTCTGTTGTTGTTGGTTTTTTTGTGTTGGTTTTTGTTTTACAACCACAGTGACGATGCTTGCGATCACTCAAGCAGGCTTTTTTCCAGGGACATTTTTTTTTATATACCCCCACACAATGCCTTTATTAGGATCTATACTGAGTGAGTCACTGTTACTGAAGTTATTCGTTACTGTTATGCTTATACTAAGACTCAGTCTTACTTACGCCAATATGCAGGTCCGCTCAGACGCAGATTCTTGCTCAAGTTCTATTACTATCAATATCAGTAACAGCAAAATTAGTTTAACGTGCGAATAATGTTGGATATTTTTTTGGTTCAAATTCTCATAATCATCTTCATAATTTGAAGCCATTTCTTTGCGCAGGCTATTAAGTCTAATAATATTTAATTTAGCTCAATTAAACGACAATTAATTCAATTAACAGTAGTCAGTGTCCTAAAACTTAAATATCAACCATACTAATACTTTACATTATTAGTTATTAAACTTTGTAGTTAGCAAGTGTAAATCAGTATTTCAAAACCGTGGGAATAATGTTCAAAATTATTGGCATGGTTATGACGTCACAACCGTGCGAATAACGATTGCCTACTTTTAACCAAATATATGTGTATTTTTCATTTTAACCATGTCCCATAATATTTTTTTCTTATAACTGCTTCATAATGCCAATGAATTCGCTTTATAGCAAATTTAATTAATATGCCTGCCCCAACCATTCCTATAAAAGATTTAATATTCTCCAAAATAATTTATCTTTTCCAATTTACATTGTCTATCAAACATTTTCCAATTTGCCTCTGAAAATTACCGCATATTCTAATTTTAAAATGCATACCCCTTCCTAAACTGGAGGAATGGCTTCAACCCGTATAAAGCCATTGTAAGCGAAAGATTTTAAAAATATTTCTGGGTTGCACCTGACCAGATGTACCTTGGTGATTCAATTTTTATTCACCGGCACCTGAATGTTTTCTAAACCAAACATGATAATATCAGAGTTATCAGGAAATATTTACTTATCATTGGACCACTTATCACAGTAGTAGCTACTGACATGATAATATCTGAGTTATCACGAACTATTTACTTATCATTGGACCGCTTATCACAGTAGTAGCTACTGACATGAGTATCAACAAATAACAAAATACCGGTCCGCCACAGACAGAAACTCAAGACACACAACTCACGCAAGGGCCTCCCATTGTTCGTGTGTTGGTGTGTGTAGTAAACAAAAGTTACCTCTCTTTATTTGTGTATCCCAGCCTGTTGTTTGTGTAGTATTAAAGTGCTAATATTTTTGGTTAGCATTATTATTTACGAGCAACAAAGCCCTACAAGGACGTTCCGTCGTCGTTTCGGTGGCATGTTGTCTAGGAGTAACAGTAGTGATTAGCAGGCGTGACACACTGCAAGATTGGAACACAGCATTGAATGTTGACAAAAATACTGCAAGCAAAAATAACTCTTTTAGAACGTCCGCGTAAATTTGCTCAATATGTAAATGATATTTTTTTTTCCGCTCGTGATTGGCTTTAGGAGTTATAGGGACCAATCGCTATCGAGGACCGGACAGACAACAACATATTATAAATAAAAAATACATAATATTATTTTTTGTAACAAGACTTTAAACTCTTACAGTTTGGGAGTACGTAGACATTAGAAGAAGAGTTGTGTGGCTATAGGATCAGTCAAGTCCAAGAACAAAGGTTAGGTTGTTATCATGTGGACATTAAGAATATGGAAATTTAATTGTAAGTTTCAAAAAAAAATTTTTAGTATAAAATAATATAAATTTCTTGTCAACTCAATTCCGAGTACGACTACAAACTACCTTTTCACCAAAAAAGTGTGAATTTATTAATTTAAAACACTCTAGTAAGAATAAGTATTCTCAATGACAATTTGAAACGGAATCTATATAGAGTTTAAGGAATCTATCTAGAGTTTAAAGGATACGCTACACAAAGCATGTCTTTATAACAGCACAGTCACAAATTTATTGTTGTTCCTAAAATATCTTAAAAGTTATGAAATTTACAAACATGGTAATAGGGTAAAAACTTGTATAGCGAAAAAGTGTATTTTTCAACATCTCCCACATCTAAAATTAGTAAACAACATAGAGGGAGCTTTTTTCCGTCCACAGTCGAAAACGTTCAACCATACACATAAGAAACTCGAAGATGTTCAGGCCGTCATTATTTCGTAAATACAAATTTTATTCATTCCAAAATGTGCTGAATCCCGATTTGACAACAATGAAAAGGGTAACAAAAAGTTTAAAAACGTTTTTTTTTAAAATCATGAAAAGTTTAACAAATGATTTACATTTATAAATTTTCTATCATCTAAAAAACAAATCACTTTATCAACATATTGACAAACAGATCTGGTGATAAAATACCAGAACTTATTTCTTAAAATATAAATTACAGATATGGTAAAACTATTATTAAAATAACTAGCATACCCATAGTTTTACAGTTAAATATAATTATATGTTTATTACGATCATCTAGCAGTACCTGTGTTTCAACACGGCAATAGTATAATTTGTGTGTGTGTGCCCCATAACCTGATTCATGGTTGTAGGGGTTTCTAATTTTTCCATTAGTAGCTTCTCGGGCCTTCGTAGGCCTTGCGGCGCCCATTTCCTATCCAGGCCTTTTTAACAGGACTTTTTAAGCAATAGTCATTCATCACCATTCTATTGCCATATTCTGAACCTAATACGTTTGCTTGCAAAGTACTATCGATCACTCCAAAAAGATCGTGTGAAAAGGGGGGTTAAAAACATGACATCTAATATTCATATTGAGCTCATAGCAAATTTAGATGATAAAGTTGGTGAAAGTCATCTTTCTTCAGGAATATGCTATAGAACGGCTAAAAGGCAAAAACTTCAACACATGAACAGACTCAGGAACTTTACAAGTCTTATCTAATTTTATCTTATCTTATCTATACAGACGAACTGTCCATGACGGATCATCTCTTGGAAAGGGATGAAGCGGTCACAGGCCACAGCAATGAGGGTTCCACGCATTACCCTGCCGCCTTACTATTGTTAGGTACACATTAAGAGCTGGGAACTCGGGAACGCCTTAGGTCCCGGGAACAAATACTTGCATTCGCATGGATTCGAACTCTTTAATATCGGTATACGCCAGTCGAGCGTGCTGCCACTCGCCCACTGTGCCCCATTGTGTAACAATGAAATCTTTATATTTTCTTATGTCTGACAAAGATTTCACGAATTATTATTTCACTTAAATTGTATTCGAGAAATAAAAATGTGCCTTTTATTTCTAACATGAAAATGCATGATGGCATTATAATTACTTTTTAATAAAATAAAAAACAATGTTTACTTTGAAGCATTAACATATGGTTTGGGGGAAGAGGGGCTGTATGTGTGAATTATGCCCCCGGGCGACACATACTCGCGCTACGCCCTGTGGCGTAGCTAGGTATTTGTAGGGGTGTTGGGACCCCGGAGGTATATCTCCACAAACATAGCGTAACATTTAATGTAGAAAAATTATGATCCTTATTTGGGGCCAACTTCAACTGGGGGCCCTGGGTACATTCAAATGTTGTCCCTCCCCTCGCCCTCCCATAGTGATCTTACTAGCCATGCAGCTGAATTATATTTAACTTTGTGTTGCATTTCCAGGCTAGAATTAAATTTCTTATGTATTAATACTAGCTTGCTATAACATCCTCTACTATTGTGATGCCGAACTGATAGCACGCGTGCCACTGTCGGCACGCCGAACCTAATCCACCAGCACATGACAACATATTACTTCCTTAATGAAACCACATGAGCCAAACCATTTGAGCCAAACCAGTTGAGCCAAAATGGATGAGCCAAACCAATTGAGCCAAACCAACTGAGCCAAACCAGCTCAGCCTAACCAGCTGAGCCAAACCAACTGAGCCAAATCAGATGAGCCAAACCAGCTGAGCCAAACCAGTTGAGCCAAACCAAATGAGCCAAACCAGTTGAACCAGACCAACTGAGCCAAACCAGTTGAGCCAAAACAACTGAGCCAAACTAGCTAAGCCAAACCAGCTAAGCCAAACCAGCTGAACCAAACCAGTTGAGCCAAACCCCAAATTTTCATGTTTTATTGAAGTGTTGGCACTCTATATAATGGTGATAGTTTTGATGTTTTGGGCACACGGCCCCAAAAGGTTCGCCATCATTGCCCTAGTGACTCTATTGTTGGATTGATTTCACTCTATTCGATTGTGTGTCTGTGTACTTTACGGGAATTCTTTTTGCTAGTGCAGTTCTAGATAATAAACATTGTTAATATATATTATTTAACAAGGGACTTAATTCTCAGTATTGAATATACTTACATTACATATTTTTCTTTAACTTTATTGTGACAGGCCACCATGCTTGTGACTGGCGTGGTAACTGGTATTACAGTAAGTCGAAATTCAAAATATTTTTTGTCGTAAATACATGCATGTGTGTGTACGCAAAAGGTGAATTCCAAAAGAGATACTGGCATATAGAAGGTATAGAAAGAGCACATAGAGAAAGAGAATGAGAGAGAAAAAGAATGATAAAGCGAGCGAGAGAATAAGAGAGATATAGAGAAGTTTCAAATGTTTGAGAAGGTGTATTTGTTGCAGGTGACAGTTGTGTCTTTGTTGTAGGTGAAACTTCTATATTTGTTGTAGGTGACACCTGTATGTTTTTGTAGGTGACACCTGTGTGTTTGTTGTAGGTAATACCTGTATGTTTGTTGTAGGTAACACCTGTGTGTTCGTTGTAGGTGACAGTTGTGTGTTTGTTGTAGATAACACCTGTGTGTTTGTTGTAGGTGACACTTGTGTGTTTGTTGTAGGTGACACTTGTGTGTTTGTTGTAGGTGACGGTTGTGTGTTTGTTGTAGGTGACAGTTGTGTGTTTGTTGTAGGTGACACCTGTATGCTTGTTGTAGGTGACACCTGTGTGTTCGTTGTAGAAGAAACCTGTGTGTTTATTGTAGGTGACACCTGTGTGTTTGTTGTAGGTGACACCTGTATGTTTGTTGTAGGTGACACCTGTGTGTTTGTTGTAGGTGACACCTGTGTGTTTGTTGTAGGTGACACCTATGTGTTTTTTGTAGATGACACCTGTGTGTTTGTTGTAGGTGACACCTGTATGTTTGTTGTAGGTGACACCTGTATGTTTGTTGTAGGTGACACCTGTGTGTTTGTTGTAGGTGACACCTGTATGTTTGTTGTAGGTGACACCTGTATGTTTGTTGTAGGTGACACATGTGTGTTTGTTGTAGGTGACACCTGTGTGTTTGTTCTAGGTGACACCTGTGTGTTTGTTGTAGGTGACACCTGTGTGTTTGTTGTAGGTGACACGTGTGTGTTTGTTGCAGGTGACAGTTGTGTGTTTGTTGTAGATGACACCTGTGTGTTTGTTGTAGGTGACAGTTGTGTGTTTGTTGTAGGTGACACCTGTATGTTTGTTGTAGGTGACACCTGTGTGTTTGTTGTAGGTGACAGTTGTGTGTTTGTTGTAGGTGACACCTGAATGTTTGTTGTAGGTGACACCTGTGTGTTCGTTGTAGAAGAAACCTGTGTGTTTGTTGTTGGTGACACCTGTGTGTTTGTTGTAGGTGACACCTGTGTGTTTGTTGTAGTTGACACCTGTGTGTTTGTTGTAGGTGACACCTGTATATTTGTTGTAGGTGACACCTGTGTGTTTGTTTTAGGTGACAGTTGTGTGTTTGTTGTAGGTGATAGTTGTGTGTTTGTTGTAGGTGACACCTGTGTGTTTGTTTTAGGTGACAGTTGTGTGTTTGTTGCAGGTGACAGTTGTGTGTTTGTTGTAGGTGACACCTGTGTGTTTGTTTTAGGTGACAGTTGTGTGTTTGTTGTAGATGACAGGTGTGTGTTTGTTGTAGGTGACACCAGTGTGTTTGTTTTAGGTGAGAGTTGTGTGTTTGTTGTAGGTGACAGTTGTGTGTTTGTTGTAGGTGACACCTGTGTGTTTGTTGTAGGTGACACCTGTGTATTTGTTGTAGGTGACACCTGTGTGTTTGTTGTAGGTGACAGTTGTGTGTTTATTGTAGGTGACAGTTGTGTGTTTGTTTTAGGTGACAGTTGTGTGTTTGTTGTAGGTAACAGTTGTGTATTTGTTGTAGATGACACCTGTGTGTTTGATGTAGGTGACAGTTGTGTGTTTATTGTAGGTGACAAATGTGTGTTTGTTGTAGGTTACACATGTGTGTTTGTTGTAGGTGACACATGTGTGTTTGTTGTAGGTGACACCTGTGTGATAGTTGTAGGTGACACCTGTGTGTTTGTTGTAGGTGACACCTGTGTGTTTGTTGTAGGTGACACCTGTATGTTTGTTGTAGGTGACAGTTGTGTGTTTGTTGTAGGTGACAGTTGTGTGTTTGTTGTAGGTGACACCTGTTTGTTCGTTGTAGAAGAAACCTATGTGTTTGTTGTAGGTGACACCTGTATGTTTGTTGTAGGTGACACCTGTGTGTTTGTTGTAGGTGACACCTGTGTGTTTGTTGTAGGTGACACATGTGTGTTTGTTGTAGGTTACACCTGTGTGTTTGTTGTAGGTGACACCTGTATGTTTGTTGTAGGTGACACCTGTATGTTTGTTGTTGGTGACACCTGTGTGTTTGTTGTAGGTGACACCTGTATGTATTGTGTAGGTGACACTTGTATGTTTGTTGTAGGTGACACCTGTGTGTTTGTTGTAGTTGACACCTCTGTTTTTGTTGTAGATGACACCTGTGTGTTTGTTGTAGGTGACACCTGTGTGTTTGTTGTAGGTGACACCTGTGTGTTTGTTGTAGGTGACACCTGTGTGTTTGTTGTAGGTGACACCTGTGTGATTGTTGTAGGTGACACCTGTATGTTTGTTGTAGGTGACAGTTATGTGTTTATTGTAGGTGACACCTGTGTGTTTGTTGTAGTTGACACGTGTGTGTTTGTTGTAGGTGACAACTGTATGTTTGTTATAGGTGACATCTGTGTGTTTGTTGTAGGTGACACCTGTGTGTTTGTTGTAGATGACATCAGTGTGTTTGTTGTAGGTGACACCTGTGTGTTTGTTGTAGGTGTCACCTGTGTGTTTGTTGTAGGTGACACCTGTGTGTTGTAGGTGACACGTGTGTGTTTGTTGTAGATGACAGTTGTGTGTTTATTGTAGATGACACCTGTATGTTTGTTGTAGGTGACACGTGTGTGTTTGTTGTAGATGACAGTTGTGTGTTTATAGTAGGTGACAGTTGTGTGTTTATTGTAGGTGACACCTGTATGTTTGTTGTAGGTGACACGTGTGTGTTTGTTGGAGATGACAGTTGTGTGTTTATTGTAGATGACAGTTGTGTGTTTATTGTAGGTGACACCTGTATGTTTGTTGTAGGTGATACCTTTTTGTTTTTTGTAGGGGACTATTGTGAGTATGAGGACTATTTCCTACTACAATCCTTGGAACATAAAGCAACGACAGCAGCACCACAAAAAGCAGAACCACCTTCTACGACCTCAAAAAAACCACCTACGACCACAACACTAACAACAACCACGACAACAAGAACGGGCACACCACAGCCGTGGTCTGTATGCCACTGTCCCAACAATTCGTGCACTGCTCGAGGCGGGTGTGAGAACGGTGCTCCCTGCGAGAGCGGGTGGCACGGTGCCTTTTGTCAGCACGGTTGGTAGTTTCGGAATTTTTCAGCACTGCTTCACGCTTTCATTTTAGTCTTTACAAATTTGAAACATTTCGCGTAACAGTTAAATAGTTATCTTCTTTCGTGCACTTGTGTGAACTTGAAGAAAGGCTATTAAAAATAATTGACTATTTTTCTTATTTATTTATGTATGTTTAGATGTTTATAAAATTAAAATGTTGTCCTTTTACATTGCCGGTAAACGATAGTTAATACATTACAATATTTAGACAATAAATTTAAGCTTTATTTATGAACTAATACTAATAACAGTAGACGTTTCGTCTGTTATTGTACTGATGAAGGCATTTGCCGAAACGTTTCTTGTAATTATAAAATTAGTATTAGTTCATAAATAAAGCTTAAATTTATTGTCTTCTTACACAAAATTAATAGTTTGAGTATTTTTAAAGATTATTTTATTGGGAATCCAGTTTAGAAAAAAAAGGCACTTTTTAATTACTATATAATTTGAAGGAATATAATTATTTCAGTTTGTTTGACAGCGTATCTTAGATATACAGACAGCTTATATAAGATATACAGACAGCTTATATAAGATATACAGACAGCTTATATAAGATATACAGACAGCTTATATAAGATATACAGACGCTACTTCCATGCAGAAGATAATTACGTCCACAGACCATGACAGATGAGCTGTTGGCAATTGATGCAGCGGTCACAGGCCACGGCTATGAGGCTTCCACGCATTACCCAGCCGCATAATTAGTGTTAGGTACCCATTCGGAGCTGGGTGACTTTAGATCACAGGAACAGATCCTTGCCTTCGCATGGGTTCGAACTCATGACCAGTCAAGCGCACATGCCACTCGACCACCGTATCCCATAACTTATATTAATTGTACCTTATATTATTTGTGTCTTTAAGTCTTTGACAATTACATTTTAATCTTTTAACTTCATTTCCTATCAGAATGTGAGAGTGGCTCCTTTGGAATAAACTGTGCGGAGCCGTGTCCAAGTGGTTGCCATGACAACACTTGCTCACCAATCCACGGAGGCTGTTACACTTGTAAAATAGGATTCAAGGGAGAGAAATGTGACCAGGGTAAAACTGTAGAAAAGTGTTGGCACATTTTTTATACATCTATCGCGACTTCTGTCCATGATGGTTTTATTGAGTTAGTCAAAATGTATTCTGTTTAATAGTATTATAACTAAACCTATTACAAGACACCAAAACCAAGTTTTTCTCTCGGGGGGCGTTTGCTCATCAAAGTTATAACCAAATTTATTTTTGGTATGATTTCTTATACTCTCAAACTTGTGATGGTGAAAATGAATTAATCGTTACACTCTGATCACTTTAGCGTGTGACCCTTGGAGCTGGGGTCAAGGTTGCTCCCAGAAGTGCCCCGCTAACTGCCAGAATGGAACCTGTGATCCGACATCTGGTTTGTGTGATGACGGATGTATTGCTGGATACAAGACTCCGGACTGTTCTCAGGGTAACTAGGAGAGTTTGATAGTTTTGAAATTCGAATAGTAGAATAGTTTTATTTATGGTAAAGAATATAAAGAACTTATAATGATGACATGAATATTATTACAACATTTCGCTAATATATTCGAGGATGTATTCATAAAACGAGCGTTCAAATTGCTACGGGCAAGCCAAAAGTGAAATCAATTTTGTTGGTATTTTTAAACCGTTACGGAACCTGTGGTGTCTGAGCGGTGCGACCGACCGACCGACAGTGCGACTTTGCTGGAATAATTTTGATCGATTCTTAACATACTTTCTCGCAAGCTAGGCAGCTGAAATTTTGCAGACTCATGCCGATATTAAAAATTAAGTTTCAAAATTTCAAATCGATCGAATGGACAGTAATTGAATTATTGAATTTTTAAATTATTTGATTTATCTCTTTATATCATGTTAATTTTTTGAGATACAGTATGTGGTGCGTATTATGTTCAACAACCTTTCATGGCGCGCAATAAGGTGCGAATTACATTGACATTACTTTTTTAAATATATGCTCCATCTGTGCGCATTATATTAAACAAGTTTTACGAGACATAACTAGAATTTTGTATTTTCGGATTGCTTTGCCCTGCGTGCTAAAATGAACATTCTTATAGTTATGTCTCGTATATAAAGGATTGATAGTAAAAAAAAACAACAACGTTTTCTACGGGTTTTTGTAAAATTTAATATGCAATTCTATTACATCTGCAGTTTGTGACGTAGGATTTTACGGGAAGAATTGTTTGGAGCTTTGTCCCTATCGTTGCCAAGGCAATCGTTGCTCAGCGACAAACGGAAACTGTTTTAGTTGTTTCCCTGGATACAGGGGAGAGAAATGCAGTATCGGTACGTTAAATAATGTATTACAAGAGGTGGCACATTTAACACACATACACACCACAAAAATATACACAAATTAATGGGAAAATGACTCAATGAGAAAGATGCACAAGAAAGTACACGTTATTTTCGATTTTAAACAAACGGAAAGAGTCATAGTTTCTTAAAATAACATAATGTTCTGGGGTTTTTAGTTTAGGAATTAGGATTGCCTTTTAAAAAGTACTATATGTTTGAAGTAATGTATTATTTTCGCATGAAAAATAAATTTTAAGAGAAACTTTCTTAAGATGAAAGAAATAATACTTAATATTCCTTTTAAATACCAGAATGCCCTTTAGAAACACGGGGAACAAACTGTTCAAATCTCTGCCCTGACCACTGTGTTGACCAGTCATGTGACCACATCAACGGTCAGTGTACTAGAGGATGTCTTGTAGGTTACAAAATGCCCCATTGCATAACGTGTAAGTATGAAAGTTAAATTAAATTTTTATCTTTTAATTAAACTTTAATGTGCTTAAGAATTTGAAATTCATTTAAAACGTCATTTACTTGTATGTTATTTTGAAAATTAATCTAATTTTTAATCGTTGTTGTTTTAAGGTGTATGTAATAGTTTTTAATTCCATATTCTCCCTCTCTATCACACACATACAAACTCCCCCTCCCCACTCACACAGCCACATCAAATACTAAAGCTAATACATAAAAACATTTTATTGAATATCTTCATACAATCACTTCAAGTCTGTGACGATGGAACGTGGGGAATCAACTGTTCCAATATATGTTCTGATCACTGTGTCAATGGTCAGTGTGACCCTGTCAATGGTCAGTGCCGTGAGGGATGTCAGCCCGGATACACGTCACCAAACTGTAACCAAAGTAAGTGGACTCTATGCTGTCATTGTACGAGGAGCCTCGACAATGACGTCACATTTAGTAAAATGGATTCTGCTTGTGAAAGGGTAGAATGTTTATACAACGAATGTGTGACAGTGTGAAGTTTTTGTGAAAACATTGTGAAAGTTCGCATTTTTAGGTTGCCTTGAGGGAAAGTATGGCCAGGATTGTGGTCAAAACTGCAGCCAATCTTGTATCACGTCTAACACTTCCGGCTTGCCAAGTTGTTACTCAGTGGATGGCACCTGTATTCTTGGTTGCCAGGATGGCTTTTTAGGTCCTAAATGTGGAGATTTCATAGGTAACTTTAGAAAATATTCACATTTTTATTGTATTCATTAGATTATCAACTGCAAATGACAATCTAGCAAATACAAATTCATATATACATCTTTTATAAACTTCCAGTGACCATCAACTTTATTTTTCAGCCCCAGTGGTAGCAGCCACCTCCATTGAGCGTCCAACAAACTCCGCCCATGTCATAACCATTGTGTCTCTTGCTGTCTCCGCTGCTCTGTGGGCCATCATTGTCACTGTCGTCGTCGTTGTGTTGTACCGCAAGAGGTTGGCACGTAAAGAGCTTTACATCGTCAGTGGAGAGTTTAGTAGGGCAAGCTCCACAACTAAACTCGTCACTTCTTTGGAACCAAATAGTAATGACGTCATCGTCAGTGGAGAGTTTAGTAGGGCAAGCACAACAACTAATCTCATCACTTCTTGGGAACCAAATAGTAATGACGTCATCATCGACGCGGAATGAATCCGATGCAACATCGTCTGACGGCTAATAGTCCCGTGACCTTCTGACGTCATCATCGACGCGGATTGAATCCAACACAACATTGTCTTACGGCTAGTAGTCACCTGACCAGTCAGATAAAACAAAATAGTTTTCTATACGATTTCTTTTTAAATTCAAGCTATATAATCTTATGTATATAGTTTTTACTATTGAGATCGTTTTAAAAAATATATCTAATGATATTACTTAACTATCAAATAAATCTTTTTCTTCTGGTAAAAAACACTTTATTATCTTTTATGTACCAATAATCACGCTATTAAAAATAATCTTTAAAATTTGATTTGATTTATTTCGCCATTTATGAATGTGCTCTTTGTATGACTGTTTGAGACTCACTGTTATTTGATGGAACATTATGTTCATCCAATTCTAAAACTGTAGTGTCGTAAGTCCCCTCAGCAGCATCTAACCCCCCTCCCCCCACAAACTTTCTAGTTATAATCCCTAAACGTCTTAGTGTTTAGATTAGTGTTGTTGTGTTTTCGACGTCAACTTCTGATGTGTGGGATTAAACATGAGCAGGATCTAAGACTGAAAAGTTATCAAAGGTATTAACCGACAGGTAGGGGTTGGACACTAGTTCAAAGTCATTCAAGTGAGAAACACAAAGTTTCGGTGGAGGAAATGATTTTTATAATCATTTAATAAGTGCATCTAACCCCCCTCCGTACATTCACCTCTGTTGACATTTATCACGTCCATGCACTATGTAACTATTTTAACATCCTGACTATATAACATCACATATATATATATTATATCTGAATCACTAATTTAACATTTCAACTCTATAACATCGCACATTTATCAAAATCACTAATTTAACGTCCCAACTCTATAACATCGCACATTTATCAAAATCACTAATTTAACATCCCAACTCTATTACATCACATATATACTATTTCTCAATCACTAATTTAACGTCCCAACTCTATAACATCACATATATACTATTTCTCAATCACTAATTTAACATCCCAACTCTATAACATCACACATTGATCATATCAAAATCACTAATTTAACATCCCAACTATATAACATCGCACATTTCTCATATCAAAATCACTAATTTAACATTTCAACTCTATAACATCACACATTTATCAAAATCACTAATTAACATCCCAACTCTATAACATCACACATTTATCAAAATCACTAGTTTAACATCCCAACTCTATAACATCGCACATTTATCATATCTGAATCACTAATTTAACATCCCAACTCTATAACATCACACATTGATCATATCAAAATCACTAATTTAACATCCCAACTCTATAACATCGCACATTTCTAATATCAAAATCACTAATTTAACTTCCGATGAAATAGAAAAGGGAGAGCATCAAATTATTCAAAGTCACTTTCAGTTTTTATTGTGTTACGTCCTTGATTTACTTACCAGATACGCTTGATTTATTTCAGGACATTTTTAAGTAAGTTCAGTAAGTGAAGAAAATTTAAATTAATTGCATCAATTTTTTAAACCTTTAAATCATTCTAATTAAACAAAGCATTAAATGACATGATGATACATGTTCCTCATTCAGAGATCTTTTAAAGTAAGTTCTTCATTTAGAGATCATGTTAGGTAAGTTCCTTATTCAGAGATCATGTGAGGTAAGTTCCTTATTCAGAGATCTTGTGAGGTAAGTTCCTTATTCAGAGATCAAGTGGGACTAAGTTTCTCATTTAGAGATCTTTTGGGGTAAGTTCCTCATTCATAGATCTTTTCGGTTAAGTTCCTCATTCAGAGATCTTGTGGGACTAATTTCTTATTCAGAGATCTTTTGGGGTAAGTTCCTCATTCAGAGATCTTGCAGAGTAAATTCCAAATTCAGAGATAATTTGGGGTAAGTTCCTTATTCAGAGATCATGTGGGTAAGTTCCTCATTCAGAGATCTTGTGAGGTAAGTTCCTCATTTAGAGATTATATGGGGTAAGTTCCCAATTCAGAAATTGATTTTCAATTTTGAAAATACATTTTGATACAATTTAAAAAATCACATCATTCATGGCTAATTTAACGATCAAATGCTTTTGACAACTTTAGAACAAAACTTTCTGAAAAAAAGCTAGTTTCTAGCAACATTATACTAAAAATTATACACAACTTTAGGTAATCCCAACTTTGGACAAAACCAAGTGCCAGTTCAAATTTTTTAACATCTTTATGAAAGCAGATTGGAAAGTCAGATTAAATATCTGTGACGAGTGAATGACATTTGACATTTTCTTTTTTAATGGGATGACATAAATCCAAGTATAACAGCTCAATTTTTAAAAATTTTTATGTTTTAATTTGTGAAATGTACAATGATTTTAGATTCAACCATTTAAAACATTCATCTTTTAATACTCTAACAAAGCGGGTTGTACAGGGGTATAAACTAATTTAAAGGCATTATTTTGCTGTCTTATAACACACACATTTTCTGTTTTTAACGCATGTATTTTTCTCAAGTAGCAAATCGTACAACGAGACAACACAGCTAATACGGGAAACATTCATATTTGGGGCGTGAAAATAGCAGAGTGTCTACGTTGTTATGATTACTTTAGTGTCACTTTCGGTTGTCATGGTTTCACTAAGTAAACGAAGAGAGCATCATACTTAATTGGGGGCTTGGGGGGAAAAGACACCAATCGCGATAAAGATCAATTTACTAATTTAAAAAACTCTTTGATTAGTTTATTTTAATTAGCTCTAGTCAACGAATTCCCTGGATTTCACAGCAGCTAATTTTCATAATTTTATATTTTATTTTTATTTTCGTTTCATTTGTGTATTGTATGTTCGTTGAAAAAGGCTCTTTTCCGAAACGTTCGCTGTTTTGTTACGTCCGGTCAGGCTAACCCTTACCTTGTTTTAAGTATTTTCCATTTAATTTTGTATAAGCCTGATTGCAGTCCTACCCCTCATTTTGTTAAATACATTCTAAAGTAAGAAGGTTATCCAGAGGAAAAGTGTTACGTCGTTTCTTAGAACTGAAAGGTGAATTAATTAACTTTTTCCAAAATGAAAATATGGATGATTTTGTGGAATATCTTCAAAATAACATATGCTGTTCTAAATTGGCATAATAAGCTGATATTTTTGATTATTTAAATTGTGTTAACATCGACCGACAAATTGACAGCCTTAAAGGAAAAAATATTTTTGGGAAAAATCGTTTGTTGGAGAAAAAGAAAATAGATATCTTTTCTTCTCTTAAGGATAACACTACCGACGAAATTATTTTAGCAGTAACAGAGCATTTAACTTTATTAGAAGAAAAGATTGATTTTTATTTTCCATCAATAAACGTAGAAACATATGACTGGATACGTAATCCCTTTGCCACGGTTGATACATCAAATAGTTAGTTGTCATAAAAGAAGAATAAGAATTAATCAACCTATCATGGGATCGTACACTTAAAATAAAAATTTCAGAAATGGTTCTGGGGGAATTTTGGATCTTTGTGCAAGAAAAATACTCAGCTCTCTCAATGAATGCACTTAAAATCTTGTTGCAATTTTCAACATTATATTTGTGTGAATTCGGTTTCTCGATAGTCACCAACATAAAAACTAGCAAACCAGCAACACTTACTAATTTGGATGAAGAATTGAGGGTAGTTATTTCTAAATTTAAGCCTAATATTACTGAAATTTGTAAAAAAAAAAAAAAAAAAAAAAAAA
>MUZC01002258.1:120194-138817 GCA_002072015.1 Radix auricularia
TTTTTCTGAATTAAATTTTGCTCAATGTTATTTTTTTTCCTTATTAAATTTAGGTCTATTAAAAATGTGTTTGTCATGTTATAATTTTAAACTCTTATGTTATAATGTTTTATTTTCAATAAAAGTCGTACGTATGTGTATTTGTTTTAGTTTTTTTTACTCCTTGATTTTGGTGCTCCTCAAATTTTTGTCTTGATCAAAAGTGCTCCCCGACCTTAAAGGTTAAGAACCACTGGTATAAACATATAATCAAAATGTATAATTTGATATGTAAGTCCGTTCGCAACGCTAGATTTTAGAAAGCGTACCGCTTAAAAGGTTTGAAAAAATAATTACTGCACAAAAAGTAATTTTTTGAAACTTCCGCTTTTATTTGTTCAACATGGAAATGATATTTAATTTTTCTCTCTCTGTCTCAACTTTTTCCGATTATTTACCAGACGGTTTTAAGACATAAGGGATTGTTTAGAAGAATGATTAATATTTATTTTGAAAATTTCCGTAATAATTGTGACGGGTAATATACTCATAACGATTTTAACTTAAAATAATGCACTCGCGCCGCTTTAAGCCAAAATGCACTAACAATTGTGTCAAATGAGCGGAAAGACGCACTAGACAAACTGGTGTGAAAACATGGAGCTAATGTTGAGAGGTTTGTTTTCACTGACATTCAGATTAATTGGGTCAAAAACTTTACCACATATTTTAACAGTTTAAAAAAGGATTCTCATTTTAAAATATGCATTGCTAGTAAAGTTCAATATCTTCGGGAAATTACGTACATCAGGTTAGATTTTCTGCGGAGCAAATCTTTAAACATTTTGCACACGGAATGGATGCTGTGCAACTTTGCATACGAGTTTTATTATTATTATTTATTTTTTTTGCTCATGGACCAACAAACCTTAGATGGAACATCGGAGGAAAGTTTCTTTTAAGTTTAACGGCATGAGAATCCCCGAACTTGTTCTACGATGCCACGTATTCAGTCGTTGACATTAGTTTCAATTACTTGAGTGGCGTCAAACGACTGGTGAGTCGAGTTAAAGCGATCTGTGATCAGTTTGAAATTATTGGTATGTTAATTTATTTTAATTAGTAAATAACAGTTTGCATTTTTTTAGTCATCTATTTAACGTCAAATAGTAAAATATAATTTTAGTCCGGTCATTTTTTGGTTTGGTGTCCAGTTAACGTTTTTTTTTTTTTTTAATGCTGTCAATTTTTATTGAGTAATATAAAGGAGCCAGCTCAGAACCGTGACACTTGGCATGAGATAGTGTGCAGCTCAAAATGGTGCCCCAACGACCCAGCGCCGGGTTAAGGGACAGTTCAATTCAGTTCAGTTCAATATGTGTAAAATATTAATGAATGCAGTTTCTATTCATTAATCAGTACAGGAAGATCTTTTAGTTATTTGTTATTTTCGTTTTAAAACAAATTATATAATTAATCTGCAATAATAATAAGTGCATATAAAAACATGATCAGATAATTATCAAAGTTTTAGCAATAATTTTGAAGCACGGAAATTTCCCAAAAATTGACTCACAAAAATTATGGTGTGGTTGGTTTAAATCTTGACGAGATTTTAAAAGCTGAAATGTTCTCATGTCTAAATATTGTTTCATATTTATGTGTGAACCTGTGTGTTGGTAAACTAAAGCTGAAATGTTCTCAAGCCTAAATATTGTTTCATATTTATGTGTGAACCTGTGTGTTGGTAAACTAAAGCTGAAATGTTCTCATGTCTAAATATTGTTTCATATTTATGTGTGAACCTGCGTGTTGGTAAACTAAAGCTGAAATGTTCTCATGCCTAAATTTTGTTTCATATTTATGTGTGAACCTGTGTGTTGGTAAACTAAAGCTGAAATGTTCTCATGTCTAAATATTGTTTCATATTTATGTGTGTTGGTAAACTAAAGCTGTAATGTTCTCATGTCCCAATATTGTTTCATATTTATGTGTGAACCTGTGTGTTGGTAAAATAACGTTTGAGCTCTGCAATATGCTATTACTGGTACACGTCACGCACCGGGAAGGGTTCACACATTGGATACACAGACGCTCCTTCTATAAAAAGATAATTGCGTCCACAGACCATGAGAGATGATCTGTTGGCAAGTGATGTAGTGGTCACAGGCCACGGCTATAGGGGTTCCACGCATTAACCAGCCGCCTAACTATTGTCTAGTTAGTTACCCAACCAGAGCTGGGTGACCCGGGTACTCATCAGGCCCGGGAACAAATCCTCCCCTCTGCGTGGATTCGAAGTCGTGACCTTCGGTCCGCCAGTCGAGCGCGCTACCAGTCGACCACCGCATCCCACAACGACGGGAGGGGGGAGGGGTGTTCAAGAAGTGTGTCGTTACATTAAAAAAAACGTTCCCTTTAAATATTTGATTGCTTACAAATTATTTCATGTCGTTTTACATGGTGTTATGCGGGCCACCTTATCAGAGTGCAGCCTAACACTAAATATAGGACAAAGAAACGTGTTAACTTTCAAATAGAACAATGCGGCTTTTACGGGAGAGGGGGCGGGCATTTTGTGTGACGTCATTTTGGAGGAGTGGGGGGCTAAGTTTTTGTGAAAACGTGTGACGAGAGGGTTTGGGATGGGGTAAAAATAATCCAAGATCGGGTGACGTCATTTATGAACTGCCCCTCAAAATTATGATCTAAGGTCAATAAACCATTTTTCAAAAATCTTCTACACCATAAACCAGTAAGAGTGCCTCAAAACCATAAAATTTTCATGTAAATTGTCTATGAGAAGTTTAATGTTTGATCTTAAAAAAAAAAAAAATAAAATAAAAAAAGATAATTGTTAAATGTAAATATTTTAGTTTTAAGAAAAATAAACATTGAAAATAATTTATCATTTTCAAAATCAGATTGTGTTTTTTCGTTTTTCACACATTAATTAAATGTAAAATCTTTTATTTCATTTGTCATTTTTATTCCACGTAAAGTTGGTGTTTGTATCCCATCCAAGCATGGATTTCAAACTCATTGTGATGTTTTTACTGCTGGTCTTGCCAGATTGTAACTCTATGATTTTGCCACGTAAGTTCATATCAATAAGTTTTGAATAATTTCAGCAGCTAAACCAATGTTTGAATTTTTTTTTCAAAAAAATGAAAATGCCATTTTTGTGTCTCTATTTTATCCATGTCCCCTAATTTTTGTCTGATAACTGCCCCATAATGCCCTTGAATGCGTTTGATATCAAATATTAATACTCAGTTTGATCGTCCCATTCCTAGGAAAGATTTAACATACTCAAAGTAATTTACACTTGTCCTCATTTACTCACCTGTCAAACGTGTTCTCATTTGGTTCTGAACATGGCCGCAACATTCTAATGTTGAAATGCACACCTCTTTATAAACTGGAGGAATAGCTTCAGATAAATTTATAACAATTTCACAGTGCCCATCGCCACAATAGCCAGTGTTAATTAGGTTACTGCCATCTTCAGAGTGCCGATAGATGTTTAACATAGTTTTAAGTTCAATTTGATCAGATGTACCTTTGGTTTCTAAAACGCTACACGAAAATCGGAGTTATCAAAAATATTTACTTATCCGTAGACCACTTATCACCATAGTAGCTACTGATATGATAATATCAAAGTTATCAGAAGATATTTATTTATCCTTGGACCACTTATCTTATCTTATCTTATATGTTACATACGCTCCTTCTGTACAGAAGATTATTGCATCCTACGTATTTCTATGGTTTGAGTTTAGTCCTGTATTTTTACTAGAGTTTTAAAAGATGATATGTACATACCGGCAGCTCCTGCGACGCCAATGGCAGCCAAGCTGCATCGACGCAAGTCGTTCCCTTGGTTACACCATTGACGTGGAGAGGGGGGATATGCTGTATGGGCAGCAGCTAATTCTCCATAATACCAGCCCAGGCTTGCATCACCTCTGGAGAGGACACTCCAGCGTCGCCGAAAGGTGTCGATAAAACACGGGAAGCAGCAGTTACCGGTTATAAGCCAAAGCTCAATTGACGTAGAGCTAGGCGCCAGGGGCTGCTTCCGACGGTGGGAGAGACTACCAATGTCTCACTGGACAGCTACCGCCCGCCTCAAACTGGGCAGCCCCCAGTCAAATAGGTGCTATCCCGTCATGGCCTGCCTTCTCCACTGGGTGCGTGGAGATTAGAGTACCACTCAACAAGTGGGCCACTAAGCCCTGCACCAAGAAATACAAAAAAGAAAAAGAAGACCCCAGCTCTTCGAATCGCTAGCTGGAACGTGAGGACTATGTGTCCCGGCATCACTGATGATCTGCAGTCCATAAACGACACACGGAAGACAGGAATAATCGATAGAGAACTTAAAAGGCTAAAGATTGACATAGCATGCCTTCAGGAGACCAGGCTCCCAGACAACGGTTCACTCAAAGAGGCCAATTACACCTTCTTCTGGCAAGGCAGACCGAAAGACGAACCTAGACAGCATGGTGTGGGTTTCGCTGTTAAAAACACTCTTCTACCATCCATTGAACCACCGTCATCAGGCACGGAGAGGATCCTCACTCTAAGACTCAGAACAACTGCGGGCCCAGCAAACATTCTTAGTGTGTATGCCCCAACACTCTATTCAACTCCGGAAGAGAAGGACCAGTTCTATGGAGCGTTAGACCAGGCAATAGCCGGCATCCACAAAGACGAGGCAATCTATCTCCTAGGAGATTTCAATGCTAGAGTGGGGAGCGACCACGAAGCCTGGCCCACCTGCCTTGGACTATTTGGAAGAGGAAAGTTAAATGAAAATGGACAAAGGCTTCTGGAATTGTGCTGCTCACGAGGCTTGTGTGTGACCAACACTTTCTTCAAGTGCAAGGATATACATCAAGTATCTTGGAGACACCCTCGATCCCACCAATGGCACCAGCTGGACCTCATTATCACCAGGCGTGCACAACTAGCTAGCGTCCTACTCACTCGCAGCTATCACAGTGCCGACTGTGACACGGATCATTCCCTTGTCGCCAGCAAAGTACGAATAATGAGGAAAAACTCGTACCACACAAAGAAAAAGGGAAGTCCACGCATCAATACCTCCTGCATGAAAGACCCTGCGATAGCGCAGCTGTTCAAAGACAAGGTGAAGGAAAGTCTCTCAAAGATGTCCCCATGCGTCACCATTGACTCCAAATGGACGCAACTGAGAGACACAATCTATACATCCGCAATACAAGCCTTTGGCAAAAAATCTCACAAAAACACGGACTGGTTTGATGAACATTGGGACGAGATGAAACCCGTCACTGAAGCAAAAAGGAAAGCTCTTATGGCTTACAAGGAAAAGCCTACACCTGACAATTTGCATGCTTTAAAAACAGCTAAGTCACTTGCCCAAAAGGTTGCACGTAAATGTGTCAATACCTACTGGCTTAAGCTCTGTTCCAGTATACAATCAGCTGCAGACATGGGCAATGCAAAAGTCATGTACGAAAACATCAAAAAGGCAACGGGCCCCTTGACGTCAAAAGCTGCTCCCCTAAAGTCCAAAAATGGAGAAATTATTCAAGACCAGGCAGCACAGCTAAAACGGTGGGTTGAGCATTATCTGGAATTGTATTCAACAGTTACCACAGTCTCCAGCACCGCTCTAGATGACATCCCAGATATGCCACTCATGGAAGAACTTGATGTCGTGCCCACACAGGAAGAGCTGAGCAAAGCAATTGACAGTCTAGCTTGTGGAAAAGCGCCTGGGAATGATGGAATACCACCAGAGGTTCTAAAGAGTGGCAAGACAGCTTTACTCCAACCATTGCACGAGATTCTGTCCCTCTGCTGGGAACAGGGCTACATCCCCCAAGACCTAAAGGATGCAAATATAGTGACACTATATAAAAACAAAGGTGATAGGAGTGATTGCAATAATTATCGCGGCATTTCACTCCTTAGTATTGTAGGAAAGACCTTTGCCCGCGTTATACTAAAACGTTTACAAAGCCTAGCATCCCGCGTCTATCCAGAATCTCAGTGTGGTTTCCGGTCCGGTCGGTCTACCATAGACATGGTGTTCTCCATACGACAGCTCCAGGAAAAATGCAGAGAGCAGCAGATGCCACTATACATTGCATTTGTGGACCTTACAAAAGCCTTCGACTTAGTCAGTCGCAACGGGCTATTCCAAATACTGGCAAAAATTGGATGTCCCCCTCACCTACTTGCCATCATCAGACAGTTCCATGAAAATATGCTTGGCACAGTACAGTTCGATGGAGCTAAGTCAGAGGCCTTCCCTGTCAGCAGCGGAGTTAAACAAGGTTGTGTACTCGCACCAACACTCTTCGCAATATTCTTCTCTGTACTTCTTCGATACGCATTCAAGGATAGCAGTGAGGGAATCTGGTTACATACCAGAGCTGATGGAGGACTTTTCAACACTGCCCGCCTCCGAGCCAAGACCAAAACGACGGATGTCCTAATTCGAGAGCTACTATTTGCGGATGATGCGGCACTAACAGCACATACAGAATCTGGTTTGCAACAACTCGTGTCAAGCTTCTCCAATGCCTGCAAAGAATTTGGTCTGCAAATCAGCTTGAAAAAGACAAACATCATGGCCCAAGACACTCGACCTCCTCCTACCATAAATATCGATAATGAAAACTTGGAGGTTGTGGACAGCTTCACCTACTTGGGATCCAAGGTCTCCAATACACTGTCCATTGAAGAAGAAATAAACAGCAGAATTGGCAAGGCAGCCGCAACAATGGCTAAACTAAATAAGCGGGTCTGGCAAAACACCAAGCTAACGGAGAAAACCAAACTGTGCGTCTATCGAGCCTGTGTCATCAGTACACTACTATATGGGAGCGAGACATGGACCACTTATACATCACAAGAGCGTAAGCTTAACAGCTTCCATTTGAGATGCTTGCGCCGCATCCTTGGTATTAAATGGCAAGAAAAAGTGCCTAATAGTGAGGTACTAACGCGTGCCAATACCCAAAGCATGTTCTCAATTCTTAGTGAAAGACGCCTGAGGTGGCTAGGATATGTCAAAAGAATGAGCCCCGGCCGCATCCCGAAGGACCTCCTATATGGTGAACTTGCTTCAGGAAAGAGGAAAACAGGTCGCCCACGCTTGCGATTTAAAGATGTCTGTCAAAGGGACATGAAAGCAGCCAAAATACATACAAGTGACTGGGAGTGTAAGGCAGAAGACCGATCTACGTGGCGCACAGTTGTCAAAGAGGGCGTCATAGTAGCCGAGGAGCGAAGAATGGAGGAGGCTGCAGACAGAAGAGCTAGGAGAAAGGCCAAAACATTTGGAAGCACAGAACTCGTGGCAAAGACTGTCACTCAAGGATAGGACTGCACAGTCACTCGAGGAAATGCAACCCAACCCAACGGTGATGCACCATCGTCTCGCGAGACGAAAGGATGCCGGATGAAAAGATGATAAAGTGTTGGCTTTCCTGGTTTCCTCAGGCAACCCATTCCACGTCCGAATGCCGGACGGAAAGAAAGAAAACTTGTATGTGTTTAATCTTGCATATGGAATAAGAAAGGTGTTTTTAACTTTATGATAATCAGAGTTATCACGAACTATTTTCTTATCCTTGGACCACTTATCACAGTAGTAGCTACTGACATGATAATATCAGAGTTATCAGGAAATATTTACTTATCCTTGGAACACTTATTACAGTAGTAGCTACTGACATGATAAAATCTGAGTTATCAGGAAATATTTACTTATCCTTGGACCACTTATCACAGTAGTAGCTACTGACATGATAATATCAAAGTTATCAGGAAATATTTTACTTATCCTTGGACCACTTATCATAGTAGTAGCTACTGACATGAGTATCAACTAATACAAAATACCGGTCCGACACAGACAGAAACTCAAGACACACAACTCACACCAGCGCCTCCAATTGTACGTGTGTAGGTGTGTGTAATAAACAGAAGGACCATCTCTTTAAATGTGTGTGTGCGTCCTTCTGTTGTGTAAATTGTATTAAAGTTTTAATTTTTTTGGTTGGCATTATTATTTACGAGCAACAAAGCCCGTCCAAGGATGTTCCGCCGTCGTTTCGGTTGCATGTTGTCCAGGAGTAACAGTAGTGATTATCAGGTGTGACACATTTCAATACGGGAACACATTACCGAAAGATGACAAAAATTCTGCACCAAAAAAAACTCATTTTGAACGTCCGAGTAAATATGTTCAATATGTAAATGAGAATTAATTTGTCTCCGCTAGTGATTGGCTGTAGGAGTCTGTAGGAGTTTTAGGGACCAATTGCCAAACAACAGACACAGCCTTCAGATCACTTGTAAAAACATTGAACCATACACATAAGAAACTCTAGTTTGTTCTGGGCTGTCATTATTTTGTAAATACAAATTTTATTTTTTATTAATTCCTAAATGTGCTGAATCACGATTTGACAACGATACTTCAGTGGCGTAGTGAGGGTGGCAAGAGGATTAAACGCCGCGGTACGCTCTTTGCCATTAATTAATTTCTAATTAATTAATTTTTATAAGAAACTGTTTGTTTTTTATCGAAATAAAAGAAAAGCTCCACAAAAACAAATGAATAGAAGTGTTGAAGGAACTTTCCTAAAGCACGTGAACGTTTCAAGTGCCCAAACTCCTTTTTAGATGTAAATTCTTCTGATACTAATGGTGTTTCTTCAGAAATACAAGAGTTCCAGTTAGTATGAGAACGTTATATTGATGAGGTGGCAGTGGCGTCACTAGAATTGCGGTGGGGGCGGGCTCCCCGGCTGACACCATCAGGGGGGTGACTCCAGACTGTAAAACTCTATATATTCCCGTTACTTGGCACTGGAAAACTCGGAACATTTCTATTGGTTAAATCATAATGGGGTGACACCATGAGCTACCGCCCCGGGTGACACCATGAGCTACCGCCCCGGGTGACACCATGAGCTACCGCCCCGGGTGACACCATGAGCTATTGCCCCGGGTGACACCATGAGCTACCGCCCCGGGTGACACTAACCCTAGTGGGCCTCTGTGAGGTGGTAACTTTTTTATTCTTAAAATTTGACAGCCGTTTCTGCTGTAAAAGCAAACAGCTACTGCCACTCGCCCACTCAGTCCCATTGTGTAGCAATGAAATCTTTATATTTTCATATTTTTTTCAAAGATTTCACGAATTATTCATAAACGTTTAGTTCTAAAGAAAATGCTTAGCAGAAACTACTCAAAAGAGAAACTAATGGAATACGAAAAGGTTACTTTGGCATTTATGTGGAGAGCTCATCCTTTTAATTGAATCGTACAATCAAAGGACGAAAGTGCAACACTTTGATGATCGAATCGATAATGTATCTATCCATGTTATTTTTTTTTAAAAAAGAAAGAAAACACTTGAGAAGAAATTTGTATTCTTCATCAGATGATATTACTGTGGAAATTTGTAAGAGGTTTTATAAGTTACATAAAGTTTAGACAAGACTTACAATTTTCGTTCATAGTTAACATATTGCTTGTCTTTGAAACTTTGCCCTCCAATTAGAATGTTCAAAATATCTTACATAACTTTGACAAGCGAGAAATATGTTAATCACACGGGTAAAAAATAAAATAAATACATTCAAAACGTGTTAATTTATTCAAGTTTATTAAGACAATGAGGCTTAAAGTTACCTGTGTTACCCTGCATAAAATAATATCATGAAATCAAGGAACTTTATTATGTAATACAAGGTGTTCTCGTAGTTTCTCTAAAATAATATCATAAAATCAAATAACTTTATTATTAAGTGCAAGGTGTTAACGTAGCTTCTCTAAAATACTATCATTTAATTCCAACAACTTTATTATGTAATGCAAGGTGTTCACGTAGCTTCTCTAAAATAATTTCATACATTCAAATAACTTTATTATTAAGTGTTGGTGTTAACGTAACTTCTCTCAAATAAACTTATAGCCATCAACAAAGAATACCCCAAAGATTGACTAATCTGATTGTCTATTTAGCATGAGATGGCTGACAACATTGATACATGAAAAACTGGCAAAGAAAAAAGCAAAACTTAAATTGTATTCGAGAAATAAACATGTGCCTTTTATTTCTAACATGAAAATGCATGATGGCATTATAATAACTTTTTAATTAAAAAAAACTATGTTTACTTTAAAGCATTAACATATGGTTCGGGGGAAGAGGAGCTGTATGTGTGAATTACGCCCCGGGCGACACATACCCGCGCTACGCCCTGTGGCGTAGCTAGGTATTTGTAGGGGTGTTGGGGGCCCGGGGGGTATATCTCTTTGGAGGCTCCACATACATGGCGGTAGCGTAAAATTTAATGTAAAAAAATGTCTGATCCTTATTTGGGGCCCACCTCAACTGGGGGCCGGGGTACATTCAAATGTTGTCCCTCCCCTCGCCCTCCCATAGTGACCTTACTAGCCATGCAGCTGAATTATATTTAACTTTGTGTTGTATTTCCAGGCTATAATTAATTTTCTTATGTATTAATACTAACTTGCTATAATATCCTCTACTATTGTGATGCCGAACATATAGCACGCGTGCCACTGTCGGCACGCCGAACATAATCCACCAGCACATGACAACATATTACTTCCTTAATGAAACCACTTGAGCCAAACCAGTTGAGCCAAACCAAATGAGCAAACCAGCTGAGCCAAACCATGGAAGCTGAGCCAAACCAACTGAGCCAAACCAGCTGAGCCAAATCAGATGAGCCAAACCAACTGAGCCAAACCAGCTGAGCCAAATCAGATGAGCCAAACCAACTGAGCCAAATCAGATGAGCCAAACCAACTGAGCCAAACCAACTGAGCCAAACCAGCTGAGCAAAACCAACTGAGCCAAATCAGATGAGCCAAACCAGCTGAGCCAAACCAGATGAGCCAAACCAATCGAGCCAAAACAACTGAGCCAAACCAGCTGAGCCAAACCAACTGAGCCAAACCAGTTGAGCCAAATCAGTTGAGCCAAACCAACTGAGCCAAACCAACTGAGCCAAAACCAGTTGAGCCAAATCAGTTGAGCCAAACCAGCTGAGCCAAATCAACTGAGCCAAACCAGTTGAGCCAAACCAGCTGAGCCAAATCAGCTGAGCCAAACCAGTTGAGCCAAACCCCCAATTTTCGTGTTTTATTGCAGTGTTGGCACTCTAAATAATGGTGATCGTTTGATGTTTTGGGCACACGGCCCCAAAAGGTTCGCCATAATTGCTCTAGTGACTCTATTGTTGGATTGACTTCAATCAATTCGATTGAGTGTCTGTGTACTTTACTGGAAATCTTTTTGCTAGTGCAGTTCTAGATAATCCCAAAGAAGGGAGATTTAAGCTCCTGCTCGAACCACAGAGGGATTACCCTACTGTCCATCCCAGGAAAAGTTTTCAACCGTGTATTGCTTAACAGGATGAAAAACGCGGTAGACCCTCTACTGTGGGACCAACAAGCTGGTTTTCGCACCAACAGATCCTGCACTGACCAAATAGCGACACTGCGTATCATTCTAGAGCAGTCATTAGAGTGGAACTCACCCCTCTATATCAACTTTGTTGACTACGAAAAAGCCTTCGACAGTGTGGACAGGCAAACCATGTGGAGATTGCTAAGGCACTATGGGGCACTATGGGGTGCCACAGAAGATTACGGATATAATCAGAAACATGTATGAAGGGATAAACTGCCGAGTTGTCCATGGCCAGGTGACAGATGCTTTCCAGGTGAAGACTGGTGTGAGACAAGGTTGCTTGCTGTCACCCTTTCTGTTTCTATTAGCCATTGACTGGGTGATGAAAACATCTACACAGCAGAAAAGAAATGGCATCCAATGGACCTTGTGGGATCAACTTGATGATCTAGACTTTGCAGATGACCTTGCTCTTCTTGCACATACCCAACAACAGATGCAGGAGAAAACAAACATTGTCGCAGCCACTTCTGCTAGCATAGGTCTCAACATACACAAAGAGAAGAGTAAACTCCTCAAGGTTAATGCCACCAGTACATCACCCATCATACTTGAAGGAGAAGCCCTTGAAGAGGTGGAGAGTTTTGTTTACCTTGGCAGCATGGTGGATAAACAAGGTGGTACAGATGCCGACGTCAAAATAAGGATCGGAAAAGCAAGAGCAGCCTTCCAGCAACTCAAGAATGTTTGGGTCGCCAACAACTTAGGCAGCAGGTTAAAAGTAAGGATTTTTAACGCTATGGTGAAACCAGTGCTGCTATATGGAGCTGAGACATGGAGAACAACGGCTGTAAACCTGACCAGAATCCAGACCTTCATTAAAAATTGTCTAAGAAGGATTCTCAGAATTCACTGGCCGGACAAAATCAGCAACCAGGAACTGTGGCAGCGGACTAAACAGAAGCCCACTGAGGAAGAGATTCTTCAAAAGCGGTGGAGGTGGATCGGTCATACACTAAGGAAACCTGCTTCTAATTCAACAAGGCAAGCCCTGAAATGGAACCCACAGGGTAAACGGAAAAGAGGCAACCCAAGAAACACCTGGCGCCGAGAATTGGAGGCAGACATCAAGAGGATTGGCCATGAATGGAAGATTCTGGAGAAAATAACCCAGGATAGAGATGCCTGGAGAGCTCTTGTAGGTGGCCTATGTCCTAAGAGGAAGTGCAGAAGATGATCGGTAGATGTCCCTCATGGACGAGAAGGCTCAACAACAGTTCTAGATAATAAAAATTGTTAATTTAGATTATTTTAAAGGGGACTTAATTCTCAGTATTGAATATACTTACAGTAAATCTTTTGGGTTGTGCAGTTCTAGATAATAAACATTGTTAATTTATATTATTTAACAAGGGCCTTAATTCTCAGTATTGAATATACTTACAGTAAATATTTTTCTTTTAATTTATTGTAATAGGTGAATGTCAAAGGTATTATGACTGGTATCACAGTAAGTCGAAATTTAAAATATTTTCTGTCGTAAATACATAGATCTATATGTGTGTGTAAGTGAAGGGTGAATTCCAAAAGAGATACTGGCATATAGAGGGTATAGAAAGAGCACACAGAGAGAGAGAGAGAGAGAGAGTTACAGAGAATAAGAGAGAAACACAATGAGAGAGAGAGAGCGAGAGAATAAGATAAAGAGAAAAGGAGAGAGAGAGAGAGAGAGAGAAGTTTCAAATGTTTCAGAATGTGTATTTGTTGTAGGTGACAGTTGTGTGTTTGTTATAGGTGACACCTGTGTGTTTGTTGTAAGTGACGCCTGTGTGTTTGTTGTAGGTGACACTGTATGTTTGTTGTAGGTGACACCTGTATTTTTTTTGTAGGTGACACATGTGTGTTTGTTGTAGGTGACACCTGTGTGTTTGTTGTAGGTGAAACTGTATGTTTGTTGTAGGTGACACCTGTGTCTTTGTTGTAGGTTAAACCTGTGTGTTTGTTGTAGGTGACACCTGTGTGTTTGTTGTAGATGACACCTGTGTGTTTGTTGTAGGTGAAACTGTATGTTTGTTGTAGGTTACACCTGTATGTTTGTTGTAGGTGACACTGTGTGTTTGTTGTAGGTGACACCTGTGTCCTTGTTGTAGGTTAAACCTGTGTGTATGTTGTAGGTGACACCTGTGTGTTTGTTGTAGGTGACACCTGAGTGTTTGTTGTAGGTGACACCTTTGTGTTTGTTGTAGGTGACATCTATGTGTTTTTGTTGTAGGTGACACCTGTATTTTTTTGTAAGTGACACCTGTGTGTTTGTTGTAGGTGACACTGTATGTTTGTTGTAGGTGACAGCTGTATTTTTTGTAGGTCACACCTGTGTGTTAGATATAGGTGACATCTGTGTGTTTGTTGTAGGTGACATCTGTGTGTTTGTTGTAGGTGACATCTGTGTGTTTGTTGTAGGTGACACCTGAGTGTTAGTTGTAGGTGACACCTTTGTGTTTGTTGTAGGTGACACCTGTGTGTTTGTTGTAGGTGACACCTGTATTTTTTTTAAAGTGACACCTGTGTGTTTGTTGTAGGTGACACTGTATGTTTGTTGTAGGTGACATCTGTATTTTTTGTAGGTCACACCTGTGTGTTAGATATAGGTGACATCTGTGTGTTTGTTGTAGGTGACATCTGTGTGTTTGTTGTAGGTGACATCTGTGTGTTTCTTGTAGGTGACATCTGTGTGTTTGTTGTAGGTGACACCTGTGTGTTTGTTGTAGGTGACACCTTTGTGTTTGTTGTAGGTGACACCTGTGTGTTTGTTGTAGGTGACACCTGTATTTTTTGTAGGTGACACCTGTGTGTTTGTTGTAGGTGACACTGTATGTTTGTTGTAGGTGACACCTGTATGTTTGTTGTAGGTGACACCTGTATGTTTGTTGTAGGTGACACCTGTGTGTTTGTTATAGGTGACACCTGTGTGTTTGTTGTAGGTGACATCTGTGTGTTTGTTGTAGGTGACATCTGTGTGTTTGTTGTAGGTGACATCTGTGTGTTTTTTGTAGGAGACATCTGTTTGTTTGTTGTAGGTGACACCTGTGTGTTTGTTGTAGGTGACACCTGTGTGTTAGATATAGGTGACATCTGTGTGTTTGTTGTAGGTGACATCTGTGTGTTTGTTGTAGGTGACACCATTTTGTTTGTTGTAGGGCAATATTGTGAATTTGTGCGCCAGAACATACTAAAATCCTTGGGAAATAAAGCAACGACAGCAGCACCAAAAAAAGCAGAACCACCTTCTACGACGACAACACTAACAACAACAACCACGACAACAACAACGAGCACACCACAGCCTTGGTCTGTATGCCACTGTCCCAACAATTCGTGCACTGCTCGAGGCGGGTGTGAGAACGGTGCTCCCTGCGAGAGCGGGTGGCACGGCCCCTTTTGTCAGCACGGTTGGTAGTTTTGGAATTTTTCAGCACTGCTTCACGCTTTCATTTTAGTCTTTACAAATTTGAAACATTTCGCGTAACAGTTAAATAGTTTTCTTCTTTCGTGCACTTGTGTGAACTTGAAGAAAGGTTTTTCAAAATAATTTACTATTTTTCTTATTTATTTATGTATTTTTAGATTTAAAAAAAAAAAAAGATATCCGTTTACATTGCCGGTAAATGATAGTTAATACATTACAATATTTTAAAACTTAAAGTTTGTGACCGCGGAACGTGGGGTCAAGGTTGTGTCAACAAGTGTCCCCGCCAGTGCCAGAATGGATCCTGTGACCCGACGTCTGGATTGTGTGGTGCTGGATGCACTGCTGGATACCGCCCCCCGAGTGTACTAAAGGTAACTTGTTAAAGGAGACGTTATCGAGTATTTTATACAGAATGGTACTGCATAAAGCTTTTCAATTAAAACAACAAAATACACAAACTAATTGTGTAAGACGACAATAAATTTGAAGCTCTATTTATGAACTGATACAATAACAGTAGACGTTTCGGCTGTTATTGTAGTGATGAAGGCATTTGCCGAAACGTTTTTTGTAATTATATTATTAGTATTAGTTCATAAGTAAAGCATAAAGTTATTGTCTTCTTGCACAAAATTAATAGTTTGGGTATTTTTTAAGACTTTTCTTTTATTGGGAATTCAGTTTCAAAAAAAAAAAAAGCACTTTTTAATGACTATATATTTTGAAGGAATATAATGATTTCACTTTGTTTTTACAGATGTTGAGTTTAGTTTTTAAAAGCTGGACGTTACTATTGAAATGTTTCAGTGGACTTTGAATAAAAGATTATCTTTGTTACAGACAGCTTATCTCAGATATACAGACAGCTTATCTCAGATATACAGACAGCTTATCTCAGATATACAGACAGCTTATCTCAGATACACAGACGCTCCTTCTATGCAGAAGATAATTGCGTCCACAGACCATGACAGATGAGCTGTTGGCGATTGAGGCAGCGGTCACAGGCAACGGATATGAGGATTCCACGCATTACCCAGCCGCCTAGCTAGTGTTAGGTACCCATTCGGAGCTGGCTGACCTTAGGCCACTGGAACAAATCCTTGCCTCCGCATGGATTCGAGCTCATGACCAGTCGAGCGCGCATGCCACTCGACCACCGTATCCCATAAATTATATTTATTGTACCTTATATTATTTGTGTCTCTGAGTCTTTGACAATTTCATTTTAATCTTTTAAATTCATTTCCTGTCAGAATGTGTGAGTGGCTCCTTTGGAATAAACTGTGCGGGGCCGTGTCCAAGCGGTTGCCATGACAACACGTGCTCACCAATCCACGGAGACTGTTACACTTGTAAAATAGGATTCAAGGGAGAGAAATGTGACCAGGGTAAAACTGTAGAAATGTGTTGGCATATTTTTAGCGCATTTTCGAGAAGTCGAATGCGCTATTGCACCCGTTTTGTCCGTCCGTCCGTCTGTCATCACCCTAGATCTCAGCATCCATAAGTCCTAGACCCATGATGTATATATGTTTTTTGTATTTCCTGACCTTCCATTTGTGCATCAACACTCAGTTACTCGATCCGTTAAAAAAAACCCGTTAAAGCTACCAAAAAACATTGCGAATCGAGAGATAACACTGGCGCAGGCAACGGCCGCCATTGCCGGAAGTCGAATAGCGTGCAAAAAGTATTAGTTTTTTTTTGTTGACGTCATTAGAATATGTGTAAAAGTTTAGAGAGTTGTACGTATTCCTTTGTGGTGACTTCAATCAAGACCTTAAGGGATCAGGGGCAGAAATTGAAAACTTTTTCGAAACAAGCTTCAACATTCAACTACTTTCAACAAGATTGACAACCACGATCTATAAAACAACAATTGACGGAGTATTTGGGCGATTAGCTGATTAAAATTTAGAATGTTTCATTTATGAGTCCTATTTCAGTGACTACAAACCACTTGTAGTTAGATTAAAGAGAAAATAAAGATTTTTAAAATGTAAAGAAATGACTTTTAAATTAAAAAAATTCAGGTATATTCATTACACAAGAAAATTCATAAAAATATGTCTAAAATCTAAACACAATTACTGATAACTACATAATGCTGATATCTAAAATAAGTACTGATACATAATACGAAAATGCGCTAACACGTCCTGAGTCCAAAAAGGGACCAGGCTTAACATGATTTTTTATACATCTATCGCGACTTCTGGCCATGATGGTTTTATTGAGTTAGTTAAAATGTATTCTTTTTAATAGTATTATAACTAAACCTATTACAAGACACCAAAACCAAGTTTTTTCTCTCAGGGGGGGGGTCTACTCATCAAAGAAATAACCAAATTTATTTTTGATATGATTTACTATACTCTCAAACTTGTGATGGTGAAAATAAATCAATTGTTACATTCCGATCACTTTAGCGTGTAACCCTGGAACATGGGGTCAAGGTTGTTCCAAGAAGTGTCCCGCTAAATGCCAGAATGGAACCTGTGATCCGACATCTGGTTTGTGTGATGACGGATGTATTGCTGGATACAAGACTCCGGACTGTTCTCAGGGTAACGATGAGAGTTTGATATTTTTCAAATTCGAATAGTAGAATAGTTTTATTTATGGTAAAGAATATAAAGAACTTATAATGATGACATGAATATTATTACAACATTTCGCTAATATATTCGAGGATGTATTCATAAAACGAGCGTTCAAATTGCTACGGGCAAGCCAAAAGTGAAATCAATTTTGTTGGTATTTTTAAATCCTTTATATTAATTTGTGGAGTCTGTGCCGCGCAACCGACCGATCGACCATGTAACATTGCCGAAAAACTTTGGATCAATTTTTAACACACTTCCTCGTAAGCTAGCAAGCTGAAATTTTGCAGGCTGACTCATGCTAATGATCGAAATGAAGTTTCAAAATTTCAAATTAACCGACATCTAATTGAATTATGTAATTTTAAAATTATTTTATTCATCTCTTTATATCATGTTAATTTTTTAAGATAGAATGTTGTGGTGCGTAATATGTTCAACAACCTTTCATGTTGCGCAATGAGGTGCGCATTATATTGATATTACTTTAAAAAAATATATTCACGATCGGTGCGCATTATATTAAACACGTTTTACGAGATATAACTACAGTTTTGTATTTTCGGATTGTTTTGCCCTGCGTGCTAAAATGAACATTCTTATAGTTATGTCTTGTATATAAAGGATTTATATTAAAATTGTGTTTTACGGCTTTTTGTAAAATTTAATATACAATTCTATTACATCTGCAGTTTGTGACGTAGGATTTTACGGGAGGAATTGTTTGGAGCTTTGTCCCTGTCGTTGCCAAGGCAATCGTTGCTCAGCGACAAACGGAAACTGTTTCAGTTGTTTCCCTGGATACAGGGGAGAGAAATGCAGTATCGGTACGTTAAATAATGTATTACAAGAGGTGGCACATTTAACACACATACACAAGCCACCAAAATATACACAAATTGAAGGGAAAACGACTCAATGAAAAAGAAGCAAAAGAAAGTAAACGTTCATTTAGATTTTAAACAAACGGAATGAGTCATAGTTTCTTAGAATATAAAAAAAAACTGTTGAGGCTTTACATTTAGGAATTAGTATTACATTTTAAAAAGAACGATATTTTGAGTAGTAATGTATTATTTTTGTAAGAAAAATAATTTTAAGAGAAACTTTT
>MUZC01002258.1:143629-156872 GCA_002072015.1 Radix auricularia
AAATGTGTGACAGTGTGAAATACCTGTACTATAAATGTGTGACAGTGTGGAATGTTTGTACTATAAATGTGTGACAGTGTCAAATGTTTGTACTATAAATGTGTGACAGTGTGAAATACCTGTACTATAAATGTGTGACAGTGTGGAATGTTTGTACTATAAATTTGTGACAGTGTGAAATGTTTGCACTATAAATGTGTGACAGTGTGGAATGTTTGTTCTATAAATGTGTGACAGTGTGAAATGTTTGTACTATAAATGTGTGACAGTGTGAAATGTGTGTACTATAAATGTGTGACAGTGTGAAATGTTTGTACTACAAATGTGTGGAATATTTGTACTACAAATGTGTGACAGTGTGAATTGTTTGTACAACAAATGTGTGACAGTGCATGTGAAGTTTTTGTGTAAACATTGTGAAAGTGTTCGTATTTTTAGATTGCCTTGAGGGAACGCATGGCCAGGACTGTGGTCAAAACTGCAGCCAATCTTGTATCCCGTCTAAAACTTCCGGCTTGCCAAGTTGTCACTCAGTGGATGGCACCTGTATTCTTGGTTGCCAGGATGGATACTTAGGTCCTAAATGTGGAGATTTTGAAGGTAACTTTAGAAAATATTCACATTTATATTTTATTAATTAGTTAATTAACATCCAATGAAAAACTGGCAAATACAAATTCCTTTAAACCTCTCTTGTAAACTTCCAATGACAAACTAGCTAATACAAATTCCTTTAAACATCTCTTGTAAACTTCCAATGACTAACTAATAAATAAATCATAACCCCTTTAAGACCATGAAGGCCTATGGGGCAAGTGAAGTAGCGTTCACAAATTTCATTGACCACTAAATAGCAGGGGATTGGGTGGTTAGCAAAATGCCCCGGGGGCCTTGCAAGTGCCGCGGCTCGACTCGTGACACGGGTTCTTGTAGCGGTTCGGCAGTCCAGCGCGCTACCACTTAGACCCCCGCGCCCCTTCAATGACTAACTAGCAAATACAAATTCCTATAAACATATTTTATAGACTTCCAGTGACCAGCCACTTTATTTTCCAGCCCCAGTGGTAGCAGCCACCTCCATTCAGCGTCCAACAAACTCCGCCCATGTCATAACCATTGTCTCTCTTGCTGTCTCCGCCGCTCTGTTGGCCATCATTGTCACTGTCGTCATCGTCGTCGTGTTGTACCGCAAGAGGTTGGCACGTAAAGAGCTTTACATCGTCAGTGGAGAGTTTAGTAGGGCAAGCTCCACAACTAATCTCATCACTTCTATGGAACCGAACGCCAAGGAAATGATCTGATGTCATCAACAGCGTGACACTACATTGTGTGAATGGACAGTGGTCAGCTGACAACAATGTCCAGGATAAAAAAATGCACTTTTAACCGTTTCTATTATTCTGTACACCTGTTTTGTTCTTGTCAATATACTCGTATTCCTTAACGTCTATTATTATTGACCTGTATTATAAAACTGACCACATCACAAAAGCTGGTCAGGACATCCTCTTAGCTTTCTATCGATGGGCAAACTAAATGTAAGATCATTACACATTCGCATTAATCAAAATACTAAGGCCCTGAAGTAAGACCATTACACATTCGTTATATTAAACTACTAAGGCCCTAAACGTAACACCATTACATATTCGCATTTATCAAACTACTAAAGCCCTGAAGACTAAACTGAAACAAATTTCTTTAAATTTTTCTCTCAAAATCAATTATGTAACAATCAAACATTGATTTAAATATTTAATGTAGGTTATGTACACTTCAATGTCGTTATATGTTGTAGTAACAGTGGCGTCACTAGGGGGTGTGGTGGGTTGGGCCGCACCGGGTGACACCATCACAAGGGATTACGCAAATACGTAAAATATAATATTCCCGTTATTTGGCGATGGAAGACTCGGAGGAGTTCTATAAGGTAAGTCGTGACGAGGTGACACCATGAGATACCACCCCGGGTGACACCATGAGCTACCGCCGCCCCGGGTGACACCATGAGCTACCGCCCCTGGTGAAACCATGAGCTACTTCCCGGGTGACACCATGAGCTGCCACCCCGGGTGAAACCATGAGCTACCGCCCCGGGTGACACCATGAGCTACCGCCCCGGGTGACACCATGAGCTACCTTCCCGGGTGACACAATGAGCTACCAGCCCGGGTGACACCATGAGCTACCGCCCCGGGTGACACCATGAGCTACCACCCCGGGTGACACCATGAGCTACCGTCCCGGGTGACACCATGAGCTGCCACCCCGGGTGACACCATGAGCTACCGTCCCGGGTGACACCATGAGCTACCGCCCCGGGTGACACCATGAGCTACCGCCCCGGGTGACACCATGAGCTACCGTCCCGGGTGACACCATGAGCTGCCACCCCGGGTGACACCATGAGCTACCGTCCCGTGTGACACCATGAGCTACCGCCCCGTGTGACACCATGAGCTACCGCCCCGTGTGACACCATGAGCTACCGCCCCAGGTGACACCAACCCTAGCGACGCATTTGTGTAGTAATGATATTTCTTTGTCACATTGTATGCATATTTATTGATTTAAAAAAATGTGTGTTACTATTTTGATGTGAAGTAATGTGAGACAGTCTTATGCTGGGTTAACAGCACTATAAAATTTGAAATTATTATTATTATTATTTTACTTACCACTAAAAAGACTATAACTTTACCTTTCTGCACAATTTTTGTCTATTGAAATAAATACACACAATTATATATACCCAAGTCCAGGCGTTATATTTTTTTAAATTCTCTTTTTAATTCTGAAATTCTAGGGAACAATCATATGATATAAATAGTTAAATAATGAAATTTATGGATATTTTAATTACCTATATCAGTGGGTCTCAACCTGTGGGATGCGTCTCGTGGTCAACGAGCAAAGGGTTCAATTTTAATTACCTATATCAGTGGCTCTCAACCTGTGGAATGTGTCTGGTGGTCAACGAGCAAAGGGTACAACTTTAATCACCTATATCAGTGGCTCTCAACCTGTGGGATGCGTCTCGTGGTCAACGAACAAAGGGTACAACTTTAATTACCTACATCAGTGGCTCTCAACCTGTGGGATGTAGGGATGTGCTTATTGGTTAACGAGCATAGGATGAAATCTTACGATTTAAAAAGTTAAAAAGACGTACAGGCGTACACGTCGCTTTTTAATATATCAGAAAGTGAGCTTGTTGAAATTTTGGAGTACTCAGAACTGTCCCGGAAAGCTTTTAAAGTAAATTTACCCTTTACAGCATCATACCTATGTAATTGTGAATTTTTTGTATTGGTTACAATCAAAACAACATCATATCTATGTGATTGTGAATTTTATGTATTGGTTACAATCAAAACAACATCATATCTATGTGATTGTGAATTTTTTGTATTGGTTACAATCAAAACAACATCATATCTATGTGATTGTGAATTTTTTGTATTGGTTACAATCAAAACAACATCATATCCACGTGATTGTGAATTTTATGTATTGGTTACAATCAAAACAACATCATATCGATGTGATTGGGAATTTTCTGTATTGGTAACAATCAAAACATCATATCGATGTGATTGTGGAGCTTCTGTATTGGTTACAATGGAAATAAAATTCGTTCACGACTTGAAGTTTAAGAGGAACTACGTTGTAGTCCTACCAGTAGGAAACATTGTTTGGATAAGATGTGCTCAAAGTTACAAGCTCCAGGCTAGCATTAAATAAAATTATGTAGCAGTCTTACTAATGCTGACTACTATTTATGACTTAAAGTGTTATTTAGTAAGCATAAGAATTGTATAACGCTATAAGTATAAGACTAGCAGAGGCGTAAAAATGACTTGTCATCAGCGTCGACAGCTAATCCTTCAATAATGAATGTATTCTGTATACTTTAATATTTTCCCTACTCCTGAATTAGCCAAAGGCGCAGAAAACCCACTTACGCTTCTGAAGGCTAGTATAAGTGACATTTTGTTCGCTAAAAAAAGAAATATTTTACAATCTGTTTCCATTTAATATTGTTTTTGGAGCACCCAAATCGTTGCATTTTGTAATAGTTTTACTAACAAGTATGCAAGTAACTATGTAACATTTCCAGCGTGGCAGTAGATAAATTTTCACTTGTGGTCCGTGGCTCAGACACACTTTCTTCGGGTGGTCCGTGAATCTCAAAAGGTTGGGAGCAACTTTTATCTATCATGTTACAGATTGAGATAAACATATATTTTTAATTTAATTTCTTTAATGGTTGCGACAAAAAAGATATTGGACCCCGGCCCCGAAGGAATGTACATTAGGAGTTCAATGCCACAAGGTACTTTAATATGGGCTATCAAGTTTGTATGTACCAAGTTTGTATGTAACAAGTTTGTATGTACCAAGTTTGTATGTACCAAGTTTGTATAAACCAAGTTATGTCAAGATCCACTCATTTGCGAAGTTGCTAACGCTTAATTTAATTATTCTTAACTCATTAGAAACAAATTCCCCAAAACTTCTACGTTCATATTCCAACTTCACAATCTCCATTTCCACCAGTGGAAAGTTTGCACATTCTGGAGAAGTCACTTTACAAAGGAGGGCGTGTCCTGCTAGACGGGCTTGGCATGCTGAGTGGCCATTACAGCTCTGTCTCTGGAAAGCCTCATATCCGGTCAACAGCAAATACATTGTGTTATTGTGTAAGACTCAACAGTTGTTTTAAGTTACACAAATAAAAGAAATAAAAATTAAATGACTGGGCAAAGGACAACGTGAAATAAGTTCAGGGGTCTTCAGTCTTTTGAACTAGAAAGACCCCAAAAACTGAAGCTCATTTTCTAAAACAGAGAATTTAAAAGCAGAATTTCAGCGGTTCTCATATTTTACTCGAGGAAATTCTGTTCGTCAAAATTACTATTCTTTAAAATTAAAACAAAATTTGTTTATACTAAATATTTTCTAATTTTATCTCGTATAGAGAAACAAAAATGTATAATTAAACATATATACTACGAAAAGAAACAATAGTGGCGTCACAAACGGCTAATATAGAAATTGATCACAGCAATCTTTTCGGAAACCGTGATTTATAGAGTTTCAATCTTGCAAGATCAGAACAAATAAACTCATCAGTTTCGAGAACATCCTGGTGAAGTGGTGTGACAACTTGATATTTTAATGTTTTTGAGCCCACCTCGTGCGGAGATGCTGACCTTCCATCGAGCGGCGGATAGAGGAAAGCTCACCAGATATGGGGTGTACCGGGAAATAAAATACCCGGGACGGACGAACATCAGCCTTAATGCCAAGTAGGAAGTGGAGGGATCCACAAAGGCTAGGGACCCAACCCAAACAAAGGAAGCTACTCGTTAAGCTGTGAGGGGCAGCCCCCGAAAGTTGTGTGTGTGAACAGCCGACAACCATGCCGTGTAAAAAAAAAAAATTAAAAAGAAAAAAAAAAACTAACACCAAAAAAAATATATACACAGCGATAACAGGAACAAAAGTCGTTTCATTCCTTGGGGGGGGGGGGGGGGGAAATCCCTTTATGAGGATAATATGATGCTTATAGTAAAAGCCAAAACATTAGAATAGTTAAATGAAATTTTATTTTTTTGTGTCTCTCTTTATTAATTAAAATTCAAAACAATGTGACTTTATTTAAATTATCGTTCTAATAAATTATATGAATTTAACATTAATGGAATACATTATTGTTAAGATATTACTAAGTTAATGAAATACAATATTGCCAAAGATAATTTCCTAGTTTTAGTTTGTATTATTCTATCGAATTTTTTAGTATTACATAAATTATTATTATTTATAGAAAGTATTAATAATCTTTACCGCCCCCTAATATCTCATTTACCATAGCCATAAATAGGGGAATAAATGTTATTATAATTATTATATTTAGTCTTAACGTGGCTGTTAACTTTATTATATTTTAGCTTGATATTCTTATGACTATAATTAATAAAATTATTCTAATTTAAAATAAATCTCGAGTCTTAATTATCTAGACCGATCCTAAATGACTCTTGTCAACGTAAACCAAACACGCTATAAACGTTTAATTTGCAGTTTTTATCTTATCTTATATGTTACAGACGCTCCTTCTGTACAGAAGATTATTGCGTCCTACGTATTTCTATGGTTTGTGTTTAGTCCTGTATTCTTACTAGAGTTTTAAATGATTATAAAGTGTTGGCATTCCTGGTTTCTTCAGGCAACCCATTCCACGCCCGAATACCGGACGAAAAGAAAGAAAACTTGTATGTGTTCGTTCTTGCATATGGAATAAGAAAGGTGTTTTTATCTTTATGTCTTTTTGAGGGTTTATTAAGTTATCGTTGTGTTGTATTTCTAAATTAGAATTAATTGCCTTATGTATAATTACTAATTTACTCTTGGTTCTTCTATCCTCTTGTGTTTCAAGGTTTAATGATTTAACTAATGGTGTTACTCTTGTCAGTTTTGAATATTCTCCAGTAATGAATCTGGCAGCTCTTTTTTGGATTTGTTCTAACTTATCAATATTTTCTTTGGTGAATGGGTCTCATACAGAAGATGCACATTCTAGTATAGGTCTCACCAGGGTAAGGAAGAATTTTCGCTTTATATCTTTGTTACATTTGTAAAAATTTCTTTTTATAAAGCCTTAGGTTTTGTTTGATTTTTATATAGTTTCATTGACATGGGGTTCCAAGATAGTTTCTCATTTATTATGACTCCTAAATATTTTGCATCTTCAGTTTGGGTTAGTTCTTTTCCATGAACGAATAATTTTGAATTTATTTGTTTCTTTTTCTTTGTTACTCTTAGCAGTTGACATTTTTCTGGGTGAAAGGACATACTCCAGTTAGTTTCCCATTTTATTAATTCATCTAAGTCTTTTTGTAAAATTTTGCTATCTTGTTCTGACTTAATTGTTATATAGATTATACAATCATCAGCAAATAACCTATCTTTAGTTCCTGTTGAGATATTGTTGGGTAAGTCATTTATATAAATTAAAAATAGTAAGTGACCTAGGACAGTTCCTTGTGGAACTCCCAAGTTAACCTTTATTGGTGCAGATTTAGATCCATTAATTATTAAAGTTTGCTCCCTACCCAATAGGAAATTTTGGATCCAGTGATGTAAGGGACCTGAAATTCCACATAGAATTTACTAAATATACAACTTCTAGAATTTGTGAAACCATTAAAAATTTTAACAGAAACCATATATTTCGAATATTAAATTTTATTACTTGCTGCTGCCAGCTACTCAAATCTGTACATAAGCAATTAAGTTACTAGGCATTGGTCACCATAGAATATCTGAAGTGATTCTTAAGATTTCAAATTGGAAAGAACTCTTGCCTTGATGCTTGAGTTATTAACATCAGATCTTTAATGATTCTGGTACCAAACTTGAGATAATGTGTCCAACAAGATATTATTTCCATGTCATTTGTTTTACTGTGAACTTTAAAAACTATGTGTCGGGAGATTTTGACCCCAATTATTTGCATGTCATTCGCTTTACTGTGAACTTTAAAAAAATTTGTGTCGAGAGATATTTGACCCCCTTTATTTACATGTCTGCCATAACAAATCTCTTCACATCAGCTCCATGTTTTCACCAAGTTTTGTCAAGCATGTCTTCCGTTCATGTTGTTAGCACGGTTCAAGTGTTTTATATAACAGGAGTATGCCAGTCTCTTTATAGTACTGAGTACCTTGTATAACATGCCAGTCACTTTGTAGTACTGAGTACCTTGTATAACATGCCAGTCTCTTTGTAATACTGAATACCTTGTATAACATGCCAGTCACTTTGTAGTACTGAGTACCTTGTATAACATGCCAGTCAATAGTACTGAATACCTTGTATAACATGCCGGTCTCTTTGTAGTACTGAGTACCTTGTATAACATGCCAGTCTCTTTGTAGTACTGAATACCTTGTATAACATGTCAGTCTATAGTACTGAGTACCTTGTATAATATGCCAGTCTCTTTGCAGTACTTAGTACCTTGTATAACATGCCAGTCTCTTTGTAGTACTGAATACCTTGTATAATATGCCAGTCTGTTTGTAGTACTGAATACCTTGTATAACATGCCAGTCTCTTTGTAGTACTGAATACCTTGTATAACATGCCAGTCTCTTTGTAGTACTGAATACCTTGTATAACATGCCAGTCTATAGTACTGAATACCTTGTATAATATGCCAGTCTCTTTGTAGTACTGAGTACCTTGTATAACATGTCAGTCTCTTTGTAGTACTGAATACCTTGTATAACATGCCAGTCTCTTTGTAGTACTGAATACCTTGTATAACATGCCAGTCTGTTTGTAGTACTGAGTACCTTGTATAATATGCCAGTCTCTCTGTAGTACTGAATACCTTGTATAACATGCCAGTCTGTCTGTAGTACGGAATACCTTGTATAACATGCCAGTCTCTCTGTAGTACTGAATACCTTGTATAACATGCCAGTCTGTTTGTAGTACTGAGTACCTTGTATAACATGCTGAGTACCTTGTATAACATGCCAGTCTGTTTGTAGTACTGAGTACCTTGTATAACATGTTGAGTACCTTGTATAACATGCCAGTCTGTTTGTAGTACTGAGTACCTTGTATAACATGTTGAGTACCTTGTATAACATGCCAGTCTGTTTGTAGTACTGAGTACCTTGTATAACATGCCTGCCTGTTTGTAGTACTGAGTACCTTGTATAACATGCTGAGTACGGTCGTGACTTGAGCCACGTCATGACCAAATACACTAACAACAGTTTGTAAGTACATTGTTTCATTTATTGTGTCAATATCGTGTGCTATGAGCGGAAAGACGCACTAGACAAAATGCACTAACAATTGGTTCCAATTAGCGGAAAGATGATCTGGACAAAACGGCGTAAAAGCATGTTACTAAAGTCAAGAGGTTTGTGTTGATAGCCATTCAAATTAATTGGGTCAAAAACTTTACGACACATATTTTTAATAGTTTAAACAAGGATTCTCATTGTGATTAAGAAAGTAATATCCCATGGAAATTACCAGCTAAATAAAAGCTTGGTTTAAAGAGTTATGTCCACCAAGGTTTCTTTTAATTTTAAAACATGAGAATCCCCGAACTTGTTTTATGATGTCACGGATTCAGTCGTTGTCATTAGTTTCAATTATTTGAGTGGAGTCAAACGAGTCGAGTTAAGGCGATCTGTGGTGAGTTTGAAATTGATATGTTAATTTATGATAATGAGTGGATAATAGGTTTAATTCATTTTATTATTCTATAAAAATCTCGAATAGAAAAATAAAACCGTCCAATTCTTTTTCGTGCCCCGTTATAAATATATATATAATATTTAAGATTTGTTTTGACGCGTAATATGTGTAATATCTCAAGCAACTTAACTCTACAACCTTTTTAAAAGCGACACGATGGTCTATCGTGGTCCCTCAAACCTTTGGTCTGTGATCCCTGATAGCCATAGTTTGTGATAATTGGGAACAGCGTGGCCCCATATAGTCATGGCCTGTGATCGCTGCGTCGCTTGCCAAATGTTCTAAAGTTCTAATTAGAAAGTAAGACGCTATAATCTTCAGTATAGAAAGAGCGTCTGTAACATATATGATAGGATAACACTGAAATTGCTGTTTTGTTGTTTGTCCTTAATGTGTTTGTGTAAATTTATTTTAATCTGAAATGACAATATAAAAATAACTACAATATAATCAAATCATGATATTATGAAAAAATAATTATAAAACGTAGAATGAAAATTTGGAAGCAACAAAATTTCGAAATAGCTGAATAATAAAAATATGATTAATGTGGGTTGATTTTTAACGACACAAATTTTGTTTGTATTAATTATTTTAAGAAAAAATCTACTATATTTGTTAAATTTTATGATTTATTATTAAGTAAAAAATATACATTATAAAAAACGGGTAAAATACAACGATTAGACTAAAAATCCTTTATATATGACACTGAACTAAAAATACTTTCATTATAATAAGAATGACAATCGTAAATTTCAAAGTTTTAGTTGTCTCAAAATAATATATAGAAAAAGGATTTATAGTAAAACAAGTAATAAAAACTCGAATGAGTAGGCTATTTATACGCAATTTCCAACAAAGAATTTTCGATATTTAAATCCTTTATATTAACTCGTGGCGTCTGCTGGCTTTATTGATGCCTTCATGCCTGTTACGCCGAAAAAACTTTGAATCGATTTTTAACCCACTTTCTGTTATGCTAGCGAGCTGAAATTATGCAAGCAGACTCGTAGTGATGATAATAATGACGTATTAAAATTTCAAGTCGATCGAATGTTGTGTAATTAATTAATGAATTTTTAGATTTTTTGTGCAAGAGTGTCGCGGTGCGTATTATATTGAAGACCGTTTTTTAATACTTTCATGTTGCGTTCTGCGGTACGCAATATATTAACGATACTTGTGTAAAATATATTCCCGATCTGTAAATGTAAATGCTATCAATCGCTAATCTGTCTCGTGTTGCGCACTATGTTAAACATATTTTATAACCCTATTCCCATGATCAAATCAAGCTGAAATTTAGCAGACAGAATGATTTTTTCAGAAAACAATCGAACAATAAAGCCAAGGCATCAAGCAGACGCCACGAGTTAATATAAAGAATTTTTTTAAAATTGTTTTTTTTTTAAATGTAAAATACAAGAGTGTATAGTTGACATTATATTTCTACAATGTATTAAACTTTATTACTTATTATTTCATCCTTCAGTGTTCTCCAACGTAAAAAACAGTGTGTGGATCATATCCAAGCATGGATTTAAAACTCATTGTGATTTTTGTACTACTGGTCTTGCCAGAGTGCGATTCTACTTTTTTTCCCTGTAAGTTCAGAAAAAATATACGTCCATAATTTGTAAAGTTTATTTTTGTTATACAAAAAGTCGTTTTATAATTACTTTTTAAAACAGGGAGAATCAAAATCACTTTTATAATTATATTTTTAAACAAGGAGAATCAAAATTCCTACACGCAGACGAAACGCGACTCACGATAAAAAATTAACTGGCTCTCGCTGCCATTGGAAATAAATGATGTAATCGGATCTTTTTATTTAACGACGATATTTGATACATTGGAGAATCCGATTTGATCTGCTTGTTTCAGTAAGACATGCAATGGCATCGAGTGATGGCAAAGATCGATTACCTTTAATCGTTTACTAACGTGAATATTGAATGCGATGACATCGAGAGATGGCAAAGATCGATTACCTTTAATCGTTTACTAACGTGAATATTGAAATTAAAAATACGATGACTTTATATGCTGGTATATCTGAAATATTTCATAACACACAGTGTCAAAAAACGTTCTTGTATTTTTGTCTATTTCAGAAATGAACGTGTTTTAGCGTACATTAAATTTGATTAACTTTTTATAATTCACTTTTTTTTGTGCAAAGACCTCTCGGCGTTAGTTATCTATACTAATAAAAGGGAAAGCCCTCACTGACTGACTGACTGACTGACTGATTCATCACTAATTCTCCAACTTCCCATGTAGGTAGAATCATGAAACTTTGGGAAGTTGTTGGGTACCCTCTGAATACGAAAATTGGCGAAAAAGAATTTTGAAAATCTCACTCATGTGGGGCCGGGGGCCCAAAAACTTTGTTTGCCTACATCACTAATTCTCCAACTTTCCGTATAGGTAGAAGCGTGAAACTTTGGGAAGTTGTTGGGTACTTACCAACGACGAAAATTGGCGAAAAATAATTTTTAAAATCTCGCTCATGTGGGGCCCCCAAAAAAAAATTATTTCCTAATATGGGCTCTATAAAATTTGAAAGTCACCAATTTTCCTATTTCCGTGTAGGTAGAAGCATGAAACTTTGGGATGTTGTTGGGTTCCATTCAACGACGAAAATTAGCGAATTGTTTTTCTTTTTAAATCTCGCTCATGTGGGGCCGGGGGCCCAAAATCATTTTTTTTTGTGCATCACTAATTCTTCAACTTTCCGTGTATGTAGAAGCATGAAACTTTGGGAAGTTGTTGGGTTCTTACTAACGACGAAAATTGGCGAAAAATAATTTTTAAAATCTCGTTCACGTGGAGCCGGGGGCCCAAAAGAATTCTTTCCTTATATGGGCTCTATAAAAATTGAAAGTCACCATTTTTCCTATTTCTGTGTAAGTAGAAGCTCGAAACTTTGGGAAGTTGTTGGGTACTCTCTCATTACGTAAATTGGCGAAAAAGAATTTTTAAAATCTCGCTCATGTGGGGCCGGGGGCCCAAAAAGAATTATTTCCTTAAATGGGCTCTATAAAATTTGAAAGTCACCAATTTTCCTATTTCCGTGCAGGTAGAATCATGAAACTTTGGGATGTTGTTGGGTTCCATTTCACGACGAAAATTAGCGAAATTTTTTTCTTTTTAAATCTCGCTCATGTGGGGCCGGGGCCCAAAATCATTTATTTTGTGCATCACTAATTCTTCAACTTTCCGTGTAGGTAGAAGCATGAAACTTTGGGAAGTTGTTGGGTACTTACTAACGACGAAAATTGGCGAAAAATAATTTTTAAAATCTCGCTCATGTGGGGGCCTGGGGCCCAAAAGAATTCTTTCCTTATATGGGCTCTTTAAAATTTGAAAGTCACCAATTTTCCTATTTCTGTGTAAGTAGAAGCTCGAAACTTTGGGAAGATTTTGGGTACTCCCTCATTACGTAAATTGGCGAAAAAGATTTTTTAAAATCTCGCTCCTGTGGGGCCGGGGGCCCAAAAACTGTTGTTTTTTTTTACAAAATCACTAATTCTTCAACTTTCCGTGTAGGTAGAAGCATGAAACTTTGGGAAGTTGTTGGGTACCCACTATCGACGCAAATTGGTGAGAAAGAATTTTAAAAATCTTGCTAATTTGGGGCCGGGGGTCCAAAAAGTTGTTTCCTTATAAGGGCTCTATATAAATTAAAAATCACCAATTTTCCTCTTTCCCATGTAGATAGAAGTATAAAACTTTGGAATTTTTTTAGTACATGCTCTCGACGATAATTTAAAAAAAAAATTTTCCGACTCATGGGGGCCGGGGCCCATAAACTTTTTTTTCCTTACATGAGCTATATAAAAATTAAATATCACCAATTCTCCTATTTCCCGTAAAGGTAGAAGCATGAAGCTTTGGAAATGTTTTAAGCACACGCTTTCGGCAAAAATTGGCCACATTTTTT
>MUZC01002258.1:177408-193854 GCA_002072015.1 Radix auricularia
TTACAGTTTGCTACAATGTTTTTCATGAATAACTTTTAAGATTACAGTTTGCTACAATGTTTTTAATGAATAACTTTTAAGATTACAGTTTGCTATAATGTTTTTCATGAATAACTTTTAAGATTACAGTTTGCTACAATGTTTTTCATGACTAACTTTTAAGATTACAGTTTGCTGCAATGTTTCTCATGAATAACTTTTAAGATTACAGTTTGCTGCAATGTTTTTCATGAATAACTTTTAAGATTACAGTTTGCTACAATGTTTTTCATGAATAACTTGTAAGATTACAGTTTGCTACAATGTTTTCATAAATAACTTTTAAGATTACAGTTTGCTACCATGTTTTTCATGAATAACTTTTAAGATTACAGTTTGCTACAATGTTTTTTATGAATAACTTTTAAGATTACAGTTTGCTACAATGTTTTCATAAATAACTTTTAAGATTACAGTTTGCTACAATGTTTTTCATGAATAACTTTTAAGATTACAGTTTGCTACAATGTTTTTCATGACTAACTTTTAAGATTACAGTTTGCTACAATGTTTTTCATGAATAACTTTTAAGATTACAGTTTGCTACAATGTTGTTCATGAATAACTTTTAAGATTACAGTTTGTTACAATGTTTTTCCATGAGTAACTTTTAAGATTACAGTTTGCTGCAATGTTTTTCCATGAGTAACTTTTAAGATTACAGTTTGCTACAATGTTGTTCATAAATAACTTTTAAGATTACAGTTTGTTACAATGTTTTTCCATGAGTAACTTTTAAGGTTACAGTTTGCTGCAATGTTTTTCATGAATAACTTTTAACATTACAGTTTGCTACAATGTTTTTCATGAATAACTTTTAAGATTACTGTTTGCTGCAATGTTTTTCATGAATAACTTTTAAGATAACAGTTTGCTACAATGTTTATCATGAATAACTTAAGACCTTTAATGTTGTAGTCTACGTAAACGTAAGAACAAGAATGGTGAGGGTAGGGGTTTGTAATGTCCAAAATCGAAACTAAAAATTAGTTCAATCGTTTCCATGTGGACATAAGTAAGTAAATAAATAAGGACTTTAGAAATTTAGCAATGAAGTTTTTAGAATTACTTTTAGTATGAATCAATGTACCTTTATTGTCACTTCCGTTACAAATAATTAAATGTCTCCAAATTATTTCAATATACCTTTATCGTCACTTCCGTTACAAATAATTAAATGTATCCAAATTATTTCAATATACCTTTATTGTCACTTCCGTTACAATTTATTAAATGTATCCAAATTATCTTTTTACTAAATACTATGAATGTATCGAATTTCTAACAATCAGATGGAATGAACTTCTTCAAAAAGTAAATTATGGGAACGATTTTTTTCTAAACATATATCCATAGATTTTGCATGACACATATACTGTGACATAATAAAGGTTAAATAACTTTCTTTTTTATGTTACTATACACATAATAGAAATTTTCTTTTATGATAATAATTATAATGAGCTTGGTAAAAATATTTTCCAACATAAAAGTAAATTTTCATACCAATAATCTGTCACACATACACACACACAACCACACACACACACAAACAAACAAACAAAACCGATTAACTACAACTTGAATGTGTATTTACAAGCGATTTCCAACAAAGAATTTCCTATTTTTTATTTAAGGGATTTCATTCCAAATTACATTGAAAGTCGTTTCAAATAAGTAATTCTGAAAGTAAACACAATATATCCCTTCACGCTGCATCACACCAAAATGTGTCAATATAATACACAACGCGCAACAATCTAACATAAGATTTCACAAAGCGGGAAAACTCCATTAACTATAATTCTTTAAGCAATTAAAAGTCATTTAAGATCTATAATTTTGAAACTAAACAAAAACAAACGATTTCGAAAATTGGTGCTAAAATTACGAAGTCGAACGAAATTGCATTTTTCTAAAATTTCGTCTTCAACTTTGATCAAATATTATTAGCAATCGTTTGGCGTTTATTTCATCTCTATAGTTGTTATGGTTGGCGTTAAATTGACAAAATACTGATAACGTTTTTTTCCTTTTTTTTATGGGGATTTTCGAGGAAATCCAGTAGATTTTTGCGGAAATTTTAAGGCCATAATTTACACATATATTGGGACTTCCTTAGTATATTTGCAAAAGACCCAAACCCTTCGATCTTATAAGGGTCAGGAGGAGTTGCATGTGCAAGACCGACATTAATTTCAAATATATAGATTTCTAAACACAATTTGTCCCATGGGAAATAGCATTAATAACTTCACCAATACTTCACGATAAAACTCTAGACGCACCGTGTACATCAGAGCACAATACGTGGTGTGCAGCAATAAAGTTTATTTTTGAAATGTTTAAAAAAAAGAGTGTACTCCGCAACCATTGACAAACTGATAAGTTTTTTTTATTTGTTTGGTTTAAATTAAACCTTTATTAACAGACACAACATAAGTAGATCTAAAACTTGAGGCAAAGATCCTAGTTTGATTGTCGTTTTTAACACAAAAATTAGAGGGTTTTATTTCATGGTAATCTATTATAAATCTTACTGCAGTTCTATGTAACATTTGTGTATATCAAACATTGAGTATCTAGATTTGTAAACGAACGAAACAATTTCAACATTAAATATTCTCCGATTTTTCTTTAATTCTATTTAAACAGGTTCTCGTCCTTGTCGTCATCGTGTGCGCTTTCCTCCTCCTAGTAAGTGGAAAATCATTTGATTTTAACTATAAAAGCTTTATATGTGTGTGTGCACGCAATAGATGCACAGTCCTATAGAGGGTAGGGGGTAGAAAGATATATATATATTTAGAGAGAGAGAGAGAGAACTAAAGAGAGACGATTAGAACAAGAGAGAGAGAGAGAGAGAGCGAGAACAAGAGAGAGAGAGAGAAAGAGAGAGAGAGAGAGATAGATATATATAGAGAGAGAGAGAGATAGAGAGAGAGAGACAGAGATTGAGAGAGAGCGAGAACAAGAGATAGATAGAGAAGAGAGAGAGAGATAGAGAGAGAGAGATTGAGAGAGAGCGAGAACAAGAGAGAGAGAGAAAGAGAGAGAGAGAGAGATAGAGAGAAAGGGAGAGAGAGAGCGAGAACAAGAGATAGAGAGAGAGAGAGGGGGGGGTTAATAAGTCAGAAGTTTCAAATGTTTAGATCAAATGCCCTTTTTGAGATCAGGTCATAAATAAGTGTGTTTGTTGTAGGTGACACCTGCGTATTTGTTGTAGGAGACACCTGAATGTTTGTTGTTTGTTGTAGGTGACACCTGTGATTTTGTTGTAGGTGAAAGTTATGTGTTTGTTGTAGATTACACCTGTGTGTTTGTTGTAGGTGACACCTGTGTTTTTGTTGTAGGTGACACCTGTGTGTTTGTTTTAGGTGACACCTGTGTGTTTTTTGTAGGTGACACATATGTGTTTGTTGTAGGTGACACATGTGTGTTTGTTAAAGGCGCCATATGTGTGTTTGTTGTAGGTGACACCTGTGTGTTTGTTGTAGGTGACACATGTGTGTTTGTTGTAGGTGACACGTGTGTGTTTGTTATAGGTGACACCTGTGTGTTTGTTGTAGGTGACACATGTGTGTTTGTTTAAGGCGCCATATGTGTGTTTGTTGAAGGTGACACCTGTGTGTTTGTTGTAGGTGACAGTTGTATGTTTGTTGTAGGTGACAGTTGTATGTTTGTTGTAGGTGACACCAGTGTGTTTGTTGTAGGTGACACGTGTGTGTTTGTTGTAGGTGACACGTGTATGTTTGTTGTAGGTGACACCTGTGTGTTTATTGTAGGTGACACCTGTGTGTTTGTTGTAGGTGACACCTGTGTGTTTGTTGTAGGTGACACGTGTGTGTTTGTTTTAGGTGACACGTGTATGTTTGTTTTAGGTGACACGTGTATGTTTGTTGTAGGTGACACCTGTGTGTTTGTTGTAGGTGACACCTGTGTGTTTGTTGTAGGTGACAGCTGTGTTTTTGTTGTAGGTGACACCCGTGTGTTTGTTGCAGGTGACACCTGTGTGTTTGTTGTAGGTGAGACGTGTGTGTTTGTTGTAGGTGACACGTGTATGTTTGTTGTAGGTGACACCTGTGTGTTTGTGTACGCGACACCTGTGTGTTTGTTCTAGGTGACACCTGTGATTTTGTTGTAGGTGAAAGTTATGTGTTTGTTGTAGATTAAACCTGTGTGTTTGTTGTAGGTGACACCTGTGTTTTTGTTGTAGGTAACACGTGTGTGTTTGTTGTAGGTGACACCTGTGTGTTTGTTGTAGGTGACAGTTGTGTGTTTGTTGTAGGTGACACGTGTATGTTTGATGTAGGTGACACCTGTGTGTTTGTTGTAGGTGACACGTTTGTGTTTGTTGTAGGCGACAGTTGTGTGTTTGTTGTAGGTGACACCTGTGTGTTTGTTGTAGGTGACAGTTGTGTGTTTGTTGTAGGTGACAGTTGTGTGTTTGATGTAGGTGACACGTGTGTGTTTGTTGTAGGTGGCACGTGTGTGTTTGTTGTAGGAGACAGTTGTATGTTTGTTGTAGGTGACACGTGTGTGTTTGTTGTAGGTGACACGTGTGTTTTTGTTGTAGGTGAAAGTTGTATGTTTGTTGTAGGTGACACGTGTGTGTATGTTGTAGAAGACAGTTGTATGTTTGTTGTAGGTGACACGTGTGTGTTTGATGTAGGTGACACGTGTGTGTTTGTTGTAGGTGGCACGTGTGTGTTTGTTGAAGGAGACAGTTGTATGTTTGTTGTAGGTGACACGTGTGTGTTTGTTGTAGGTGACACGTGTGTTTTTGTTGTAGGTGACACGTGTGTGTTTGTTGTAGTTTAAAGTTGTGTGTTTGTTGTAGGTGACACGTGTGTGTTTGTTGTAGGTTACACGTGTGTGTTTGTTGTAGGTGACACGTGTGTGTTTGTTGTAGAAGAAAGTTGTGTGTTTGTTGTAGGTGACACGTGTGTGTTTGTTGTAGATGACACATGTATGTTTGTTGTAGATGACACATGTATGTTTGTTGTAGGTGACACGTGTGTGTTTGTTGTAGGTGAAAGTTGTATGTTTGTTGTAGGTGACACGTGTGTGTATGTTGTAGAAGACACATGTGTGTTTGTTGTAGGTGACACGTGTGTGTTTGTTGTAGGTGACACGTGTGTGTTTGTTGTAGGTGAAAGTTGTATGTTTGTTGTAGGTGACACGTGTGTGTTTGTTGTAGGTGACACGTGTGTGTTTGTTGTAGGTGACACTTGTGTGTTTGTTGTAGGTGACACGTGTGTGTTTGTTGTAGGTGACACATGTGTGTTTGTTGTAGGTGACAGTTGTGTTTTGGTTGTAGGTGACACGTGTGTGTTTGTTGTAGTTGACACGTGTGTGTTTGTTGAAGGTGACACTTGTGTGTTTGTTGTAGGCGACAGTTGTGTCTTTGTTGTAGGTGACAGTTGTGTGTTTGTTGTAGGTTACACTTGTGTGTTTGTTGTAAGTCACACTTGTGTGTTTGTTGTAGGTGATTGTTGTGTGTTTATTGTAGGTGACACCTGTGTGTTTGTTGTAGGTGACACCTATGTGTTTATTGTAGCTGAAAATTTTGTGTTTGTTGTAGGTGACACGTGTGTGTTTGTTGTATGTGAAAGTTGTATTTTGTTGTAGGTGACACGTGTGTGTTTGTTGTAGAAAACACATGTGTGTTTGTTGTAGGTGACACGTGTGTGTTTGTTGTAGGTGAAAGTTGTATGTTTGTTGTAGGTGACACGTGTGTGTTTATTGTAGGTGACACGTGTGTGTTTGTTCTAGGTGACACTTGTGTGTTTGTTGTAGGTGACACGTGTTTTTGTTGTAGGTGACACATGTGTGTTTGTTGTAGGTGACAGTTGTGGTTTTGTTGTAGGTGACACGTGTGTGTTTGTTGTAGGTGACAGTTGTGTGTTTGTTGTAGGTGACAGTTGTGTGTTTGTTGTAGGTGACACGTGTGTGTTTGTTGTAGGTGACAGTTGTGTGTTTGTTGTAGGTGACACATGTGTGTTTGTTGTAGGTGAAACATGTGTGTTTGTTGTAGGTGACACATGTATGTTTGTTGTAGTTGACATGTGTGTGTTTGTTGAAGGTGATACTTGTGTGTTTGTTGTAGGCAACAGTTGTGAGTTTGTTGTAGGCGACAGTTGTGTGTTTGTTGTAGGTTACACTTGTGTGTTTGTTGTAGGTGACAGTTGTGTGTTTATTGTAGGTGACACCTGTGTGTTTGTTGTAGATGACACCTGTGTGTTTATTGTAGCTGACAATTTTGTGTTTGTTGTAGGTGACACGTGTGTGTTTGTTGTAGGTGACAGTTGTGTGTTTGATGTAGGTGACACGTGTGTGTTTGTTGTAATTGACAGTTGTGTGTTTGTTGTAGGTGACAGTTGTGTGTTTGTTGTAGAAGACACGTGTGTGTTTGTTGTAGTTGACACGTGTTTTTTTGTTGCAGGTGACACGTGTTTGTTTGTTGTAGGCGACAGTTGTGTGTTTGTTGTAGGTGACACATGTGTGTTTGTTGTAAGTGACACATGTGTGTTTGTAGTAGGTGACACATGTGTGTTTGTTGTAGGTGACACATGTGTGATTGTTGTAGGTGACACTTTAGTTTTTGTTGTAGGCGACAGTTGTGTGTTTGTTGTAGTTGACACATGTGTGTTTGTTGTAGGTGACACCTGTGAGTTTGTTGTAGGTGAGACACCTGTGTGTTTGTTGTAGGTGAGACACCTGTGAGTTTGTTGTAGGTGAGACACCTGTGTGTTTGTTGTAGGTGACACATGTGTGTTTGTTTTAGGTGACACATGTGTGTTTGTTGTATGTGACACATGTGAGTTTGTTGTAGGTGACACGTTTGTGTTTCTTGCAGGTGACACCTGTGTGTTTGTTGTAGGTAACACCTGTATGTTTGTTGTAGGTGACACCTGTGTGTTTGTTGTAGGTGACACCTGTGTGTTTGTTGTAGATGACACAAGTGTGTTTGTTGTAGGTGACACCTGTGTGTTTGTTGTAGGTGACACATGTGTGTTTGTTGTAGTGGACACCTGCGTATTTGTTGTAGGTAACACCTGTATGTTTGTTGTAGGTGAGACACCTGTGTGTTTGTTGTAGGTGACACCTGTGTGTTTGTTGTAGGTGACACATGTGTGTTTGTTGTAGGTGACACCTGTGTGTTTGTTGTAGGTAACACCTGTATGTTTGTTGTAGCTGACACCTGTGTGTTTGTTGTAGGTGACATCTGTGTGTTTGTTGTAGGTGACACCTGTGTATTTGTTGTAGGGGACACCTGCGTATTTGTTGTAGTGGACACCTGCGTATTTGTTGTAAGGGACATCTGTATGTTTGTTGTAGTTGACACCTGTATGTTTGTTGTAGGTGACAGTTGTATGTTTGTTGTAGGTGACACGTGAATGTTTGTTGTAGGTGACAGTTGTGTGTTTGTTGTAGGTTACATCTGTATGTTTGTTGTAGGTGACATCTGTGTGTTTGTTGTAGGTGACACATGTGTGTTTGATGTAGGTTACACCTGTGTTTTTCTTGTAGGTGAAAGTTATGTGTTTGTTGTAGATTACACCTGTATGTTTGTGTAGGTGACACCAGTACGTTTCATGTAGGTGACACATGTGTGTTTGTTGTAGGTGAAGCCTGTATGTTTGTTGTAGGTGACAACTGTGTGTTTGTTATAGGTAACAACTGTGTGTTTGTTATAGGTGATGCCTGTGTTTTTGTTGTAGGCGACACCTGTGTGTTTGTTGTAGGTGTGTGTTTTTTTATTGGCTCTTCTTTTATTGTGGTGTACTTATTTTGTTATTATTTTTGTTTGGATCGTATCATAATTTCATTTATTTCGATCTTCTTCACACCACGCTCAGTTCGCTGTTAAAAGATATGATTATCTGCTTCACAAGTATCAACGTTCACCACATGAGACACTCGCACCTGAACCAACACCAGCAGTTACGACCACAACACCAACAGTTACGACCACAACACTGGAAGCTACGACCACAACACTGGAAGCTACGACCATAACATCAGTTTAAACGACGACAACACCAGTTTAAACGACCACAACTCCAGTTTAAACGACCACAACACCAGTTTAAACGACCACAACACCAGCAGCTACGAGCACAACACCAGTTTAAACGACTTCACCAGTAAAAAAACCCACAAAACACAGCCTGGCCATAAATGGCAAATTAATTTTTTTTATTTATTTATGTAGTTTTAGATTTTGATAAAAATATCTCCCACTTTTTTTTAGCCATCCCGATGAACGATAGTTAATAATATACATCCACTTGGCTTTCTACTGTTGAACAAAAAAAAAAAAACTTTCTTTTTTTTAAAAAAAAAAAAAATCAATTCTGGAAGATTCTGCTCCAGATTGTTAGAAAAACTTGATTTCAAAACACCAGTCTAAGAAAAATCTGCGTTCCTGTTTACAAACTGTTTTTGAAAATTTCCAGTGTCGATCGCCGAGGGAAGATGACTCAGGAAGTGCATCAGAACCACTTGAGCTATAGTAGAGCGATAATCATGACAATAGAGAGCTATAGTAGAGTGATAATCATGACCATAGAGAGCTATAGTAGAGTGATAATCATGACCATAGAGAGCTATAGTAGAGTGATAATCGTGACAATATAGAGCTACAGTAGTGTAATAATCTTGACAAAAAGAGAGCTATAGTAGTGTAATAATCATGACAAGTCATAGAAATCTATAGTAGTGTAGTAATCTTGACAATAGAGAGCTATAGTAGTGTAGTAATCTTGACAATAGAGAGCTATAGTAGTGTAATAATCATGACAAGTCATAGAAATCTATAGTAGTGTAGTAATCTTGACAATAGAGAGCTATAGTAGTGTAATAATCATGACAAGTCATAGAAATCTATATTAGTGTAGTAATCTTGACAAAAGAGAGCTATAGTAGTGTAATAATCATGACAAGTCATAGAAATCTATAGTAGTGTAGTAATCTTGACAATAGAGAGCTATAGTAGTGTAATAATCATGACAAGTCATAGAAATCTATAGTAGTGTAGTAATCATGATAATAGAGAGCTATAGTAGTGTAATAATCTTGACAAGTCATAGAAATCTATAGTAGTGTAGTAATCTTGACAATAGAGAGCTATAGTAGTGTAATAATCATGACAAGTCATAGAAATCTATAGTAGTGTAGTAATCTTGACAATAGAGAGCTATAGTAGTGTAGTAATCTCGACAATAGAGAGCTATATTAGTGTAATACTCATGACAAGTCATAGAAATCTATAGTAGTGTAGTAATCTTGACAATAGAGAGCTATAGTAGTGTAATAATCTTGACAATAGAGAGCTATAGTAGTGTAGTAATCTCGACAAGTCGTAGAGAGCTATTTTAGTGTATTAATCTGGTCTAGACAGTGAGATAATGTAAAAAGGACCAAAGAAAGTATATAGAAATAACCTAGGGCTTTTTACTTGTCAGTGTCTTAAACACGAGAAAACGATGAGTTGATGTAGAATGGGAGGAAAGTTGGCTTTAGGGAAATTAGCATCTTAATAAATAGACGCGCTTCTTGATTATCCTATCGTTTCGTGTCTTATCAGTTCCTATCCTATCTTATCTCTTCTTATCTCATCCTATCTTATCTGTTACAGACGTCTCATTTTGAGAAAGATGGTTAATGCGGCCATAGTGTATGTTTAGCCTAGCATAGTGTCCTTTTTTATTAATTAGGCTCATTGTATATAGAATTCGGACGAGAAGAAGGAGAATTTTTATCGGTTTGTTCTGGCATAAGGAAAAATATTTTTTTTTCTTTTTATGCCTGCGTCTATCTGAGGGTTTGTATTAGATTTTAAAATGTAAGAAAAAACAAAACAAAACCCACACACACAAATTATTTGAAATGTTTTCCTCAAAATTTTATCATAAATTGCACTTTTCTTAAAATATATTATCTCCCTTATAAGTTGCCCTTTTACTAACTTATATCAATGAACACACACTGTTTTATCTTATTATGCTCAATTGCTGTATTTCACGAGCTTGGATTATTATAGCTATTAAAAATTCACTCTTTACAAAACACTTTTTGTGTCTTCTGATCAAATTTATTTGTGATGTCTTAGCATATGTATAGGAGATATATGATGTGTACGTGTGCCGGAAGACAGAGCTGTTAATATATATCATCTAACTTAGTAAAACTGTTTCAAATATTTTTAAAAAAAACTTTATAGATTGTTTCATCATTTTTAACTTTCTGGATTGTTTCATCATTTTCAATTTTCCAATATTTGTTCGGCACAACTTCCACGTATGACATGAGTAGGAAATGTTTTTACTGACGGATACCGTGGCGTGGGAGTGAACTCGTGTTGATAGGTCATCCGTGACTGAGGATGTCCGTGACTGAGGACGTCCGTGACTGAGAACGTCCGTGACTGAGAACGTCCGTGACTGAGGACGTCCGTGACTGAGGACGTCCGTGACTGAGGACGTCCGTGACTGAGGACATCCATGGCTGAGGACGTCCATGACTGAGGACGTCCATGGCTGAGGACGTCCGTGACTGAGGACGTCCATGGCTGAGGACGTCCGTGACTGAGGACGTCCGTGAATGACGATGTCCGTGGCTGAGGACGTCCGTGACTGAGGACGTCCGTGACTGAGGACGTCCATGACTGAGAACGTCCGTGACTGAGGACGTCCGTGACTGAGGACGTCCGTGACTGAGGACGTCCGTGACTGAGGACTTCCGTGACTGAGGACGTCCATGGCTGAGGACGTCCATGACTGAGGACGTCCATGGCTGAGGACGTCCGTGACTGAGGACGTCCATGGCTGAGGACGTCCGTGACTGAGGACGTCCATGACTGACGATGTCCGTGGCTGAGGACGTCCGTGACTGAGGACGTCCGTGACTGAGGACGTCCGTGACTGAGGACGTCTGTGACTGAGGACGTCCGTGACTGAGGACGTCCGTGACTGAGGACGTCCATGGCTGAGGACGTCCGTGACTGAGGACGTCCGTGACTGAGGACGTCCGTGACTGAGGACGTCCGTGACTGAGGATGTCCGTGACTGAGGACGTCTGTGACTGAGGACGACGGTGACTGAGGACGCCCATGACTGAGGACGTCTGTGACTGAGGACGTCCGTGACTGAGGACGTCTGTGACTGAGGACGTCTGTGACTGAGGACGTCCATGACTAAGGACGTCTGTGACTGAGGACGACCGTGGCTAAGGACGCCCATGACTGAGGACGTCTGTGACTGAGGACGTCCGTGACTGAGGACGTCCGTGACTGAGGACGTCTGTGACTGAGGACGTCTGTGACTGAGGATGTCCGTGACTGAGGATGTCCGTTACTGAGGATGTCGTGACTGAGGACGTCCGTGACTGAGGATGTCCGTGACTGAGGACCTCCGTGACTGAGGACGTCCGTGACTGAGGATGTCCGTGACTGAGGACCACCGTGACTGAGGATGTCCGTGACTGAGGACGTCCATGACTGAGGACGTCCATGGCTGAGGACGTCCGTGACTGAGGACGTCCATGGCTGAGGACATCCGTGACTGAGGACATCCGTGACTGAGGAAGTGCATGACTGAGGAAGTCTTTGACTGAGGTTACGTCCATGACTGAGGACGTCCGTGACTGAGGACGTCCATGACTGAGGACCTCCGTGACTGAGGACATCCGTGACTGAGGACATCCGTGACTGAGGACGTCCGTGACTGAGGTTACGTCCATGACTGAGGACGTCCGTGACTGAGGACGTCCATGACTGAGGACGTCCATGACTGAGGACATCCGTGACTGAGGAAGTGCATGACTTAGGAAGTCTTTGAATGAGAACATCTATCACTGAGTACGTCCATGACTGAGGACGTCCATGACTGAGGATGTCCGTGACTGAGGACGTCCGTGACTGAGGACGTAGGTCTGTGACTGAGGACGTAGGTATGTGACTGAGGACGTCTATGACTGAGGACTCCGTGACTAAGGTAGTCCATGACTGAGGACGTCCATGACTGAAGAAGTCCATGATTGAGGACGTCCATGACTGAGGACGTCCATGACTGAAGAAGTCCATGATTGAGGACGTCCATGACTGAGGAAGTCCTTGACTGATGCACTTAGAGTGTGGAGGAGGTATAATATCCTACATGTGGTAGACATCAGCAGTCCTCAGCCTGCACTCTTCATGGGCCCTCCTTGAAGACCACCTCAGCCGTCTGGTTCCCCCCCCCCACCCAGGAGGAAGCGTAACAGCTTACAACCCCCTTTGCATAGGTAACTTGTAGAGCCGCCTCTTTGGCATCCAGGACACTAGATCAAAGATGTCTCCACTAAAAGTGACTTTACGAGGAGGTGTTGAATTTTCCCTTGATCCAATTGCTACAACTTCGGTGTCACACTGTAAAAGCATACGAGTCTCTATGGTTAGGACTGTCACAAAGCAAACGAGTCTCAATGGTTAGGACTGTCCACAAAGCATACGAGTCTCCATAAGTAGGACTGCCCCAAAGCATACGAGTGTCTCTATTGTACGATATACCTAGCGTGAATCCCAAACGGAATGTCTTACTAACAGCTGGCGTCCGCTGCGTTCTTCTGGGTGCCTTTCGCTAAGCTTTACTTGCGCTCCTGGCCCTAAACCGGAACTGTTCAACGGCGTTGCTAGTAAAATGAGGGGGACGAAACGGTTGCTTCGGAGTAACCAGACCTTAAACATATAATATGGTTTTCATCATCGGCATTGCATCTGATGCTTTGCCTAAGACTGATATCATATGTGACTAGCGACTAATACCTAACAATCCCAAGGGTTGACACCATCACAAGGGGTGACACCATTACAAGGGATGACACCAACACAAGGGTTGACACCATCACAAGGGGTGACACCATCACAAGGGTGACACCAACACAAGGGGTGACACCAACACAAGGGGTGACACCATCACAAGGGGTGACCCCATCACAAGGTGTGACACCATCACAAGGGGTGACACCAACACAAGGGTGACACAAACACAAGGGGTGACACCATCACAAGGGGTGACACCATCAAAAGGAGTGACACCAACACAAGGGGTGACACCATTACAAGGGATGACACCATCACAAGGGGTGACACCATCACAAGGGGTTACACCATTACAAGGGATGACACCATCACAAGGGGTGACACCATCACAAGGATTGACACCATCACAAGGAGTGACACCATCACAAGGAGTGACACCATCACAAGGGGTGACACCATCACAAGGGGTGACACCATCACAAGGGGTGACACCATTAAAAGGGATGACACCAACACAAGGGGTGACACCAACACAAGGGGTGACACCATCACAAGGGGTGACACCAATACAAGGGGTGACACCAACACTAGGAGTGACACCATCACAAGAAGTGACACCACAATGTACAATAATGGGTGTTTCCGTTACTTGGCATCGACGTACTCGAAGGGAGGTCTATGGAGTAAATCATGATGGGTGACACCTTGAGCTACCGAACTGGGTGACACCAACCCTTGTGACACCTTTAGTTTTATTACATGTGGTGGGCGGGGAGAATTTCCATAACTAATAGTAAACTTCATTGGCCTGGTAATGCTGTAGGTTGAACTTATGTGAAAGTGGGGCCTGGGATGTGGGGTTAGAACTAATACAAATTCTAGCACTATAATAGACGTAACATGTTAAGCACCTTTAGCAGATTCAAATTTCATAGATTGCTACAACCAGTGGCGTCGCTAGGGGGGTTTGGTGGGAACGGGCCGCCCCGGGTGACACCATCAGGAGGTTGACACCAGACTGTAAAAATCTATATGTTCCCGTTATTTGCGTTAAAACATGAGGGGGTGACACCATGAGCCACCACCCCAGATGACACAACGAGCCACCACCCCAGATGACACAATGAGAAACCTCCCCGGGTGACACCAACCCTAGTGGCGCCCCAGGCTGCAACTACATTTGCGTGTTGTATTGCTAGCATCAATTACCCACATCACGAACAACAGTGTAGCTGTAGGCATTAGATGAAGGGCTAGTTATTACAGTTCAAGGATGAGAATTCTGTGTCAAATTTCGGAAAAAACATCTTGGAAGCCGATTTGAAAAAAAAATGATATCAATTACATGACACATAAGAAATTAAACAAAGAGAACGAAAAAAATCAACTCAAATTTCAACTATTGTTTTTATTGATGTGATTATTACTATTTATGATAATAAAGTGCATTTCAGAAGTTAAAAGAAAAATTTACAGCTGACCATTTAATCATAGAATTAGTTGAATTTTAAAATGTGCTCTACTGTTAAAAAAATGTGTACATAATATATTATTTGTGCTATAATAAAAAAACAAAAACACAAAAACGTTATAGTTCAGTGACCACGGACTGTTAGACGATGTTATGTTGGATACAATCCGTGCGTTAATGACGTCAGAAGGTCACGTGACCACTGGCAGGGAGATGACGTTATGTTGGAGTCATTCCGTGCCGATGATTTCGTGAGATTTGTTTGGTTCCAAAAAAGTGATGAGTTTAGTTGTCGAGCTTGCCCTACTGAACTCTCCACTTATTATCTTATATGCTACAGACGCTCCTTCTGTACAGCAGATTAATGCGTCCTGCGTTTATCTATGGTTTGTGTTGGGTCATGTATTCTTATTAGAGTTTTATATGAAAATTAAGTGTTGGCTTTCTGGTTTCTTCAGGCAACCCAATCCACGCCCGAAAACCGGGTGGGAAGAAAGAAAACTTGTATGTAAAGCTCTTTACGTGCAAACCTCTTACTACACAAACACGACGACAGCGACAATGATGGCCAACAGAGCGGCGGAGACAGCAAGAGACACAATAGTTATGACATGGGCGGAGTTTTTTGAACGCTGAATGGAAGCAGCTACCACTGGAGCTGGAAAGTAAAGAAAATTTTTTTATAGAAGTAATTGGCACTATTTTATTATTTGATGTCGTTAATGAAGATGGCAGCTTCTAATATTTTCTTAATTTACCTTCAATATCTCCACATTTTGGACCTAAAAAGCCATTCTTGCAACCAAGCTGACAGGTGCCATTCACTGAGTGACAACTTGGCAAGCGAGAAGTTTTAGACGGGATACAAGATTGGCTGCAGTTTTGACCACAGTCCTGGCCATACGTGCCCTCAAGACAACCTTAAAAATACGAATACTGTCACTAAGTTGTAGTATAAATATTTCACACTGAAACAATTATCGTAAGGCAGGAAACATTCCAAAAAATAATAATTTAGGTTTTTAAGGGTTCTTTTACAATGACATCACAGGTTCCGCTTACTTTGGTTACAGTGTGGTGACGTGTATCCGGGCTGACATCCCTCACGGCACTGACCATTGACAGGGTCACACTGACCATTGACACAGTGATCAGAACATATATTGGAGCAGTTGATTCCCCACGTTCCTTTGTCACAGACTTGAAGTGATTGTATGAAGATATTCAATAAACAAGTTTTAAATACCTGAGCTTTGTTAAATGTTGTGATTGTAAGAAGTGAGTCCATAAACAAGTTTTAAATACCTGAGCTTTGTTAAATGTTGTGATTGTAAGAAGTTAGTCCATAAACAAGTTTTAAATACCTGAGCTTTGTTAAATGTTGTGATTGTAAGAAGTGAGTCCATTAACAAGTTTTAAATACCTGAGCTTTGTTAAATGTTGTGATTGTAAGAAGTGAGTCCATAAACAAGTTTTAAATACCTGAGCTTTGTTAAATGATGTGATTGTAAGAAGTGAGTCAATAAACAAGTTTTAAATACCTGAGCTTTGTTAAATGTTGTGATTGTAAGAAGTTAGTCAATTAACAAGTTTTAAATACCTGAGCTTTGTTAAATGTTGTGATTGTAAGAAGTTAGTCAATAAACAAATTTTAAATACCTGAGCTTTGTTAAATGTTGTGATTGTAAGAAGTTAGTCAATTAACAAGTTTTAAATACCTGAGCTTTGTTAAATGTTATGATTGTAAGAAGTTAGTCTATTAACAAGTTTTAAATACCTGAGCTTTGTTAAATGTTATGATTGTAAGAAGTTAGTCCATAAACAAGTTTTAAATACCTGAGCTTTGTTAAATGTTGTGATTGTAAGAAATGAGTCAATAAACAAGTTTTAAATACCTGAGCTTTGTTAAATGTTGTGTTTGTAAGAAGTGAGTCAATAAACAAGTTTTAAATACCTGAGCTTTGATAAATGTTGTATTTGTATAGTTTTGAGAGTATGAAATTAAAAGTGTGTAATAACAGTTAAAACAGAAAACAATTCAAATTATAAATATATATCTATAACTATATATCTATATCTATATATCTATATCTATATATCTATATCTATATATCTATATCTATATATCTAT
>MUZC01002258.1:199377-230667 GCA_002072015.1 Radix auricularia
CCTATTATTATTAAATACTTTGCGTACATTTCATAAAGTTTAATAATTCGTATTTATCAAAAAAGGACAAGTTAGTTGGTCTTTAAAAAAAAAGGTTGGCACCGTAGGCGCCCAAAAAAGGGGGCGCCGCAGGCGCCACGGCGCCCCGGCACAATCTAGTATATATATATATATATACGAGCAAAATACCCGTGCCACGCTACGGGGTAGGCACAATAAGAATAACTTTGTTTGGTTTTGGGTCTCAAATTCTCCTTAAAAATGAATGTAAACTCATCTGCAAATTAGGGTAGTGATAAATCAAACCCCTTCTTAATAAAAACATCGAAATGTGTGTCGAGAAAAATAAAAATATTATTAATTTAAATATACCCATAAATTTAGGTATTTCTTCTGTAATATAGCATCATTATTATCATCCGTGGCTCTACAGGCCATGTAGGGCCCTGGCTTGCTCCACCACATCCTTCCAGCTACAGCCCATGTAGGGCCCTGGCCTGCTCAACCACATCCTTCCATTCAGATCGATTGATGGCTTTCTTTCGCCATGCTCAAACCCTTTTAATAACGCATGCTATATATTCTACCAAAATAACAAATATCGTTAACAGTTACAAAAATCTAACGGGCAAAGTTCACTTTCTTTTCACGTGAATAAAAACATGAAAACAATATATTTCCACATGATTCCTTTGGTTCTTAGAAATAGCTCGCTAAACACCCATTTCATTTATAGTCTAAGCAGGAAATTAGTTCCTGGCGAATAGGATATTTTTAGCCAGATAATATTTGTGAATATTGTGGCTATGGGAGAGTGGAAAAATGTGTTGTTGTTTTTTTTTTGTTGTTGTAAAGACACATGTTTCTTTAACGTGAATAGAAACATAAGAACAAAGCTGGTTTGTTTTTAAAGAAAATGGTGAGAAATTGATCTCCTTATAAATTTTATGTCAATCATTATATATTCCCGCACATTTTTTCTAATAGTAACAATTCACTTTATATTAATCTTTATTCCCGTTGTATACTATTCATCTAATAAACTCAAAACAGCTTAGCACAAAATGAGTTGTTCTCGATGTGTTTTTTCGACATAACACGCACTTGCTTATGCTGGATACTATTTATAAGTCGTAATACCCGTGATATTTCTTTACACTTGATATATTTAAACCTTAAAGAACAGTTTTTACCCGAAGCGTATGTCATGCAACCACATTGTTCGAGAAATTTACCCAATTTTTCAAAATGGATGTTTCATCATTCGTTACGTCTAAGAGTAAAGTACATGTTTTATATATTACTTTTTTTCATGGGAAAAGCACTCCAAAATAGTATTACTATTTCTAGGCTAAGCATGGCCTTAGTCAAATGAATATGATTGTTTTATGCGCCAGATATTAATTATGTCAATATTGATACTAAATTTAGGTATGTATGAGTTAATTTGTTTTAAAGAAACACCTTAAATCGCAAGGTTTGAGCTGAAAATGTACCCTGCTGGTTTACTTTAGTTGTGCAAAAGAATTTTCTATTTGGTGGTTGGACACTTCGACCCCGGACGATTCGACCCCGGACGGTTCGACCCTGGAAGTTCGATCACATGACGTTTCGTCCCAAGGTCATTTCGACTCCGGTCGGTTCGACCCCTGACGTTTCGACCATTTCGTTTCTAAACTGAGATTTTTTCATTTATAATGTGTTATTTTATTACTATTATTATTTTTCATTAACTTTTGGTATGTTATTAATTAGAAATTAAAAACAGAATTTCAACTCCTATCCCAAACACACTTAAAAAGTGCCTAAGTTAAATTGGGGTTTAAAGATGTATATATTTAAGTGTCTTAAAGATTTTCACTGTAATAACAAAAATAAATGATTTTCTTTTTTAAATGTCGATAAGCTGAACAATGCACCTCGCAGGCGTTGTTACCATTACAAACGCGCGCCGTTCAATTTAATTCTTGTGTTCCTTAAAGTGTGAAGACCTCACTCGAAGAAATACTGATTTTAATAAGACGTACAAAGATGGCAGTATTTTTAAACAAGTTACAAAGGCTGACTCAGTGACCACCACATCACGCCGTGTGCCGTGTGCTGGTGAAGGTTATGGGAAAAGTAAATAAATTGAGGTGGGGGCGCAGCGAGAATGTAGGCAACTTTAGAAAAGACAATATGATCACATTGCCTTTTTATTGCCCGATTACATCGGATTGGGTTTGGGGTGGATTTAGATAGGTTTTGAATCGCGCAATTATCACAATCATAAATGTGCGATGAATGTTGACTGGTTATACGTGTACGTACTTTTTCAACTAATCGTAAATTAAACGTTACAAATAACTATTTCAAACTGAATTTAATTTTTAATGCATAATAATATTATTCTGAATTATTTTTATACCAAAAACTAAATTTTAAAAAGTATATATCGTTATAGAAACTTAATGTAGTTCACTATACAAGTTCTATAACTTAAGGTTGTTCACTAAACAAGTTCTATAACTTAAGATTGTTCACTAAACAAGTTCTATAACTTAAGGTTGTTCACTAAACAAGTTATATAACTTAAGATTGTTCACTAAACAAGTTCTATAACTTAAGATTGTTCACTAAACAAGTTCTATAACTTAAGGTTGTTCACTTATCAAGTTCTATAACTTAAGGTTGTTCACTAAACAAGTTCTATAACTTAAGGTTGTTCACTAAACACGTTCTATAACTTAAGATTGTTTACTAAACAAGTTCTATAACTTAAGGTTGTTCACTAAACAAGTTCTATAACTTAAGGTTGTTCACTAAACAAGTTCTATACAATAAATTAGGTGACTCACCTTTCGTCATTTGAAATCCTCCTCTCCTCAAAGGTCAGTGTTTTATGGAACTGGTAAGTCCACAGGACCTGGGGTGGAATTTATACAACAATGAAATACGAATTTTTCCTTTTGTTTCTTGTCACTCTAACAGCAGCATTGATGTTTATTTCAGTTATTAATCAACTCATCACCTTTAAGCTTTCATAATAAGCGAGCCACCAAAATGTTATTAGGGTATGGGATATGCAGGGGCAGATAATTAGTAAACATTTCTTCTTTTTAAGTTGGGGCCAAACGTTTAGTTATTGTGTCTGCTTTTCATTTCTTGCAAAGTGTGTGTGTATGGGGAGGGAGGGTGTAAATAGGATCGCTCCGCACCTGTTGCACGATACTAAAAACTTCGAACTTCCTCAAGTACATCTATAATTGAAGATGATATTATGATATTGTAAAGCTAAAACTTTCTACAATTCATTTCATCTTAAATCTGAATCTGTCAAATTCTATTCTTATTGGAAGTGGTGTCTACTGCGATGCGACATTGCTCACCCGGTAACGGCCCAAAAACATGACCAAGCAAGGAAGAATAGCAGTACTCTTTTCATGGATAGTCACATTGACCATCGGCTTGTCAAACACGGTGTTAGTATATGGCGATGCGGTTGCTAAAGCTGGAAATAGAAATATTTTCATATTGTATTTGAACGCTAGATTAGTGCAAAGAACAAATTAAGCATAACATGTCCATATAATGGTAGCGTTGTTCATTTGCCTAATGCAGAACTTATTTATTTAATCTTAAAAGGGAGGGTTTTAAATTTTAAAAAAGCATTTGTGATGATCTAAACTGAATGCAGGTTGTTCATATATCTCCAAGGTTTCCTGAGATAGAAATAAAAGGGGGAGAGGCAGCAGCTAATTTTACATAAACCCGCCGAGGCTTGCATCACCTCTGGAGAGAACACTCCAGCATCACAGCAAGGTGTCGACAAAACACAGGAAGCAGCAGTTACAAGTTATAAGCCAAAGCTCAATTGACGTAGGACAGGACTGCAAAGCCACTCGAGAAAATGCAACCCATACCAATGGAAATGCTCAATTGTCTCGCGAGACGGAAGGATGCCGAATATAAGAGCTGCTTCCGACAGTGTCAGAGACTACAGTCTCAAAGTGGACAGCCCCCAGTCAATAGGTGCAATCCCATAATGGTATACATCATACATCAGGTATCTTGGAGACAACCTCGATCCCAGAAATGGCACCAGCTGGACCTCAGCATCACCAGGTGTGCACAACTAGCTAGCGTCCTGCTAATATGCAGCTATCACAGTGTCGACTGTGACACGGATTACTCCCTTGTTGCTAGCTAGTTACAAATAATTAGGATAAACTAGTACCTCACCAAGAAAAGGGGAAGTCCACGTATCAATACCTTCTGCATGAAAGAGCCTGTGAAAACGCAGCTGTTTACAGACAAGGTGAAGGAAGGTCTCTCAAAGACGTCCCCATACGTCACCATTGACTCCAATTGGACGCATCTCAGAGACAACATCTATAAATCCGCATTACAAGCCTTTGGCAAAAAATCTCATAAAAACACGCACTGGTTAGATGAACATTGGGATGAGATGAAATTTGTCACTGAAGTCAAAAGGAAAGCTCTTATGGCTACACCCGACAGGTTGCATGCTTTAAAAACAGCCAAGTCACTTGCCGAAAAGGTGGACGTAAATGTACCAATACCTACTGGTTTAAGCTCTGTTCCAGCATACAATAAGCTGAAGACTTGGGCAATGCAAAAGTCATGTACGAAAAAATAAAAAAGGCTACTGGCCCCTTGACGTCCAAAGCTGTTCCCCTAAAGTCCAGAAGTGGAGAAATTATCCAAGACCAGGCAGCACAGCTAAAACGGTGGTTTGAGAATTATCTGGAATTGTATTCAACAGTTAGCACAGTCTCCAGCACTGCTCTAAATGACATCCTAGATATGCCGCTCATGGAAGAACTTGATGTCGTGCCCACACAGGAAGAGCTGAGCAAAGCAATTGACAGCCTAGCTTGTGGAAAAGCGCCTGGAAATGATGCAATACCACCAGAGGCTCTAAAGATTGGCAAGACAGCTTTACTCCAACCATTGCACGAGATTCTCTTCCTCTGCTGGGAACAGGGCTACATCGACCAAGACCTAACGGATTCAAATATTGTGACACTATATAAAAACAAAAGTGATAGAATTGATTGCTATAATTATCGTGGCATTTCACTCCTAAGTATTGTAGGAAAGGCATTTGCCCGTGTCATACTAACACGTTTACAGAGTCTAGCATCCCGTGTCTATCCAGAATCTCAGTGTGGTTTCCGGGCTGGTTAGTCTACCATAGACATGGTGTTCTCCATACGAGAGCTCCAGGAAAAATGTAGAGAGCAGCAGACGCCACTATACATTGCCTTTGAGGACCTTACAAAAGCTTTTGATTTCGTCAGTCGCAGCGGGCTATTCAAAATACTGGCAAAAATCGGCTGTCCCCTTCACCTACTTGCCTTCATCAGACAGTTCCATGAAAATATGCTTGGCACAGTGCAGTTCGATGGTGTTACGTCAGAAGCCTTTCCAGTAGCAATATTCTGCTCCGTACTTCTTCGATACGCATTCAATGATAGCAGTGAAGGTATCTGGTAACGCACCAGAGCTTAGGGAGTACTTTTCAACACTTCCCGCCTCCGAGCAAAAAACAAAAACTACTACATGAGCTACTATTTGCGGATGATGCGGAACTGACATCACACACAGAAACTGATTTGTAGAAATTCGTGTCAAGCTTCGCAAATGCCTTCAAAGAATTCGGTCTGCTTGTCAGCTTTAAAAAGTCAAACATCATGGCCCAAAAACACACGATACCCTCCTAACATAAATATCGATAATAAAACCTTGGAGGTTGTGGACAGCTTCACCTACTTGGGGTCTAAGGTCTCCAATACACTATCCATTAAAGAGGAAATAAACAGCAGAATTGGCAAGGCAGCTGCCATAATGGCTACACTAAATAAGCGGGTCTGGCAAAACATCAAGCTAACGGAGAAAACCAAAATGTGCGTCTATCGAGCCGGCGTCATCGGTACAATACTATACGTGAGCGAGACATGGACCACTTATACATCCCAAACGCAAGAATAATAGCTTCCATTTGAGATGTCTGCGTCGCATCCTTGGTATGTAATGGCAAGACAAAATTCCTAATAGTGAGGTCCCAATGCGTGCCAATACCCAAAGCATGTTCTCAATCCTTAGTGAAAGATGCCTGAGATGGCTAGGACATGTTAAAAGAATGAGCCCTAACCGCATCCCGAAGGCCCTCCTATATGGAGAATTGGCTTCGGGAAAGAGTAAGACAGGTGGCCCACGCCTACGATTTAAAGATGTCTGCCAAAGAGACATGAAAGCAGCCATGATAGGACTGCACAGCTACTCGAGAAAATGCAACTCAACCCAAAGGCGATGCTTTATCGTCTCGTGAGACGGAAGAATGCCGAATATGCCGAATGTAGCATTAACTACTTCAATAAACAACTTAAGAAAAAAAATATTCTAGAACAAAAATTAACTGACTTTGTATGTGACGAGATCATTTGAAAACTTTTGATTAATTATTATGAAAGTGCCAATAATGTATGTTGAATACAAAATATAATTATGAAAATACTTTCGCAATAGATCTATACCCTAATGCCCTTTCCGTGTGTAAATAACTGTAAAATAATTACTTTCTAAACAAAAATTAGTTATTATTTGACACGTGTAATCGGATTTTAGTAAGGGATTTTCAATATTTCTTTTAGAATCTTTTTCTTTGATCAAGCTTTATCTTTTATATCAACAAAATTTTAATTAAATTTAATTAAGACGATTGTGGATTTATAATAAATGTTTTTTTTTTGTTAAAAAAGTATTTAATTAACTATTGAATTAAAATAATCTTCATTTCAGAATAGTAACATTTTCAATTATATATATATATATATATAGGGGTTAAGGTTTTGAAGAGTGGGATGACAACACAAACACGATAGCCATACAATTCGTGTTCTACTAATAGTACGCCCAAACTAGAGCAGTTTTATAATAATTTATACAGTGATAAAACACAGGAAAGATGTATTCTTAACAGAACTAACGCTTGAACACATGTATTGTTCTCCCCGTCGTCATGCATTATCACAATTTTGTGACGCCCCTATACCCTATGTGCTTTACGTCACTCATGAACTGTCATTAAAAGGGGTGGCATATTGGAGACCGCACTAGGCGGACCAAGCTCTAGCTACGCGCCTGAAGCGCGTTTTAAAGGGCAGTTATCAGAAAAAAATTAACCGGGAACAGTGTTAAAAAATTTAATTGATATTATTTTGTTAACCTTATTAAATTTTCATAAACATTGTGTCACTTAAATTCAGCTTTAAAATGTTATAGTTTATCATAACTTACACTCAAATGACGAGATCAGCAGTAACAAAATCTTGATGAGTTTCAAAGCCATGCTGAGTAGTGATCCAACCACGGTCGTTACGTGGAAAAATACTGAGGATTTAAATAATAAATTTGACGGTTCATTTTTGTTTATTATTTTCTTAAAGATAAATGGTTTAAGTTAAACGATATTGAGAGACTTATTTGCTAGAACATCCAGATAATAATATAAAAAATCCGATACTATGTGGATATATATTGCTATTTTGTGGACAGCTATTGCTATTTTGTGGACAGCTCTTGTTATTTTGTGGACAGCTCTTGCTATTTTGTGGATATCTATTGCTATTTTGTGGATATCTATAGCTATTTTGTGGATATCTATTGCTATTTTGTGGACAGCTATTGCTATTTTGTTGACAGCTCTTGCTATTTTGTGGACAGCTCTTGCTATTTTGTGGATATCTATTGCTATTTTGTGGATATCTATTGCTATTTTATGGGCAGCTCTTACTATTTTGTGGATATCTATTGCTATTTTGTTGACAGCTATTGCTATTTTGTGGATATCTATTGCTATTTTGTGGACAGCTCTTGCTATTTTGTGGACAGCTCTTGCTATTTTGTTGACAGCTCTTCCTATTTTGTGGAAAGCTCTTGCTATTTTGTGTTAGAGGGTGTAGGAGAGTTATACATTTAGACTTAAATACCAACTTTTACTTTTAGTAACTAATTTTAGCTGACACATGAACAATGAGTAAAATTGAGTAAACACTGATTTGATATTATATATGAAGCAAACAATATATGGATCAGGGTAAATTTTATATAATAAAAATGAAAATATTTTTTGAGACGTTTAAAAGTAAACTGACTACTAAACATTTGTATGAGTCTATTACCTAGAAACTTGTGAACCGTTATTTTAATATTAGTTGATTATATATTTATTTGACTACATTGTTATATTATGTTATGTATAAAATTTAAAAAAGACAACAAAAACACACATACACAAAATCACTTAGACATCCCTATATTGAAATAGAGACTTAACTATGTAATGTATTACACATATTACTCGCCAGAATAAAACGAACACATTAGGAAAACATTACAATTTTTAAACTTGCCGCCCAAAAGTTCAGACACAGTTTTAATTTTTTTTATTTTCAAATTTAAATAAATTTAATCAAGAATCTATCCCTAAGCTAAGAATTAACATAAATTTACATGCAAAATTTAACTAACCACAGATCGCGTTTGGTCGACTCACCAGTTGTTTGACTCAACTCAAAGAATTGAAACTAACGTCAACGAATAAATACAGGACAACCTAAAAGGATTCGGGGATTCTTATACTTTTAACCTTAAAGAACCCTTGGGTATAAACATAACTCTTTAAACTGAGCCTTAACAAAATGGGACAGATCGTTCCATTCTGCCTGATTCTGTCCCTTTCTGTCTCGTTCTGTCCCGATCTGTCCCATTGTGTCCCGATCAGTCCCGTTCTGTCCCGATATTTTATGAGAACCCTTGTTTAAACTGGTAACAATAATAGCGTGTTGAGTTTTTTACCCAATTAATTTGAATGTCTGGGAAAACCAAACTCTTGACCATGTTTTCACGTAATGTCGTCCAGTGATGCTTTCTGATCAGTCCAGACAAATGTTTGTGTATTTGGCCATGAGGTGATGGTTCAACAGACAATTGTTTGTGTATTTGGCCATGAGGTGATGGTTCAACAGACAATTGTTTGTGTATGTTGCCATGAGATTATGGTTCAAGTGCAACAGTTCACACTAGACGCACACTCGACTTTTAGCCACAACACGCATGATAAGCCACACAAGTCAAGACAAGCCACACCACCAATGATAATCTATACTACCATGATAAACCACACCAGTCAAGATAAGCCACACCAACAATGATAATCTACACTACCATGATAAGCCACACCAGTCAAGATAAGCCACACCAACAATGATAATCTACACTACCATGATAAGCCACACCAGTCAAGATAAGCCACACCAGTCAAGATGAGCCACACCAACAATGATAATCTACACTACCATGATAAGCCACACCAGTCAAGATAAGCCACACCAGTCAAGATAAGCCACACCACCAATGATAATCTAGACTACCCATGATGATCTACAATACCCATAATAATCTACACCACCCATGGTATCCCACAACACCCATAATAATCTACACTAACCAGTGGCGTCGCTAGGGGGGCTGGGGGCGGGCCGCCCCGGGTGACACCATTTAGGGGGGTGACACCAAAGCATAAATTTTTACTGTGTTAAATTTTATGTAAGAAAAAAAGAAACACATTTTTTCATATAGAATGAAATTAAGAAACACAATAAAAATACGTTAAACGATGAAAGTTTTTATTGACATCCTGGACGAATCCCACTCCCACTTTTTATCAGTTAACTTACAATAATAAAACCGTCCCGACAAACAAACAAAGTTTTAAAGAAAAAAAATATTAAAAAATAATAATAATAAAAATATTTAAAAACAAGTTTTAAAGATACCACGTTTTGTGAACTAAAAAGAAGAAAATAAACTAAAAACGTGGGGCGCATTCGGCTGAAATTTGGTCTATTAATGCTATTACATTAAACTTTTCAGTTTCAAATTCCTCCACAGTCTATATATGATACTTCATTTAATTTCAGCCGAATGCGCCCCACGTTTTTAGTTTATTTTCTTCTTTTTAGTTCACAAAACGTGGTATCTTTAAAACTTTTTTTTAAATATTTTCATTTTATACTTTTTAGTTTTCATTTAAGTAGAATTGAGTACTATAATTAATGAAATATTAAATTGTCATGTGAATTCAATTTTTGCCCCGGAAAGACATCCAGACAAGAAAGACATCCAGACAAGAAAGCAAACTAAGAAAAACTTCCCTTTGTTGTTGTATTTCCTTGGTTTTCTCCCTCACACACAAGAAATAATTGACATTTGATTAGTAATTAATTAATTAATTAAGTAGAATTGAGTACTATAATTAATGAAATATTAAATTGTCATGTGAATCAAGTATGCATGCAAAATTTCATCAAAATTGGATGATCAGAAGTGGTTCAAAAAAGGAATTCAATTTTTGCCCCGGAAAGACAAACAAACATCCAGACAAGAAAGCAAACTAAGAAAAACGTGGTAAAAAATCAAAAGATGGGTTTTGTTGTTGTTATATTTAGAGGTAAATTATGAATTCAATGTCTTTGAGTTTATATTTTGTTTTATTTATATTTTTTAAGGCGTGCAAGCATATAGATATGCATGTTTATGTATGGGTAGTCCTCCGGTTCGTAGTTGCCATCCTTACCAATGTTCCCTTCAAGCTACACGGCTGCGCAGCTATCTTGCAGATTTCGCGCAGCAGTTTTGAGTTATCATGCCGCAAATTTCAATAGGGAAAAATTAGAATTTCTGCACCTTTGCCAGAAAAGTTAGTAGTAATTTTATCTCTTATTCTACCTGGGACACAGTTTAAATGTGCATAATGTATCTTCCATTTCTAGCATACAGCTAACAGACACTAACAGCATAATTCATCTCATTCGTCTAAAGTTAATACAAGGAAAATATCAAACACTCCCTAAAAAAAAATTGACATTGGTGACTAGCCTTGAAGCAGAACAAATACTTTAATATCACTCACCGACAACATACAAAAAAGACTTTGATGTCACGAACAAGCTGGTATGATATTTTATTTCAAACAATGGGAGTGGTTTTTGGGGTGATAGTGTGTTGAAAAGATGGCTTTGAAATGACAACTCAGTTTGCGTTGTACACCTGAAGAAGGATTTTTTTTAGACGACACAGAAATCAGATGGCTTTCACGGCACTTTGCTTTACACGCATTGTTGCTCAAATTGTTGAGAAACATACACGCACAGACTGAATACTGTGAAATGCTGGTCCGTTTGTATAATGACTCTTAGTCATGGTCAATAAATATTTTTTCGTAATGTCTTTCATGAAGTAGTTGGATAATTTGCCAAATCAAGCAGGGTATTACAAAAGAAAAATTCTAACGACCATGGAGGCATACCAGTTTGTAAAAGGAAGGATCAATAACCTAAGAGGCAATGAGCACCTTTGTGACAATTTTCATAGGTCTGTAGAGGTCGCTAAAATGTTTTCAGGCTGTAAGGGTGAAAACATAGTCCCATTCTCAAATTCGTTGAATGTCTGAGTTGACACGTGGACTATCGTTTTCTTGAAATCGACTTGATGCTATGGCGTATATTGTTGTAAGCGTTAGTCGACACTTCAAATTTTAATTATTGAAAAGAAGAACTTGTTTCTAAATAAAAAGCATTATTTAAAAGCTAAGAAAACATTTTGCAGAAACTTATGGATCAGTATCGCAATTTAAATGTATGATTAATGCTGGCGGAAAAAAATAAAATGTGGGTTGATGCAGACTTTAGAGAAGGTGACTCATCATTCAGTTTGCCATGACTTAAGAATAGTTCACCGACATTGTCATTCTGTTAGATATTTGTGCCACATTTCTTGCATCGAGCACTGGTAGTGAATGTGGATGTAGCCTAATGAATTCTATAAAAGTAAAATATAGAAATAGGTTGGAAGAGTTACATTTAGACTTGATTATGAGGATTAAATGGGAAGAGTAAAATCCTCAAGGTTAATGCCACCAGTACATCACCCATCATGCTTGAAGGAGAAGCCCTTCAGGAGGTGGAGAGTTTTGTTTACCTTGGCAGCATGGTGGATAAACAAGGTGGTACAGATGCCGACGTCAAAATAAGGATCGGAAAAGCAAGAGCGGCCTTCCGGCAACTCAAGAATGTTTGGGTCGCCAACAACTTAGGCAGCAAGTTAAAAGTAAGGTTTTTTAACGCCATGGTGAAACCAGTGCTGCTATATGGAGCTGAGACATGGAGAACAACGGCTGTAAACCTGACCAGAATCCAGACCTTCATTAACAATTGTCTAAGAAGGATTCTCAGAATTCACTGGCCGGACAAAATCAGCAACCAGGAACTGTGGCAGCGGACTAAACAGAAGCCCATTGAGGATGAGATTCTTCAAAAGCGGTGGAGGTGGATCGGTCATACACTAAGGAAACCTGCTTCTAATACAACAAGGCAAGCCCTGAAATGGAATCCACAGGGTAAACGGAAAAGAGGCCACCCAAGAAACACCTGGCGCCGAGAATTGGAGGCAGACATCAAGAGGATTGGCCATGAATGGAAGATCCTGGAGAAAATGGCCCAGGATAGAGATGCCTGGAGAGCTCTTGTAGGTGGCCTATGTCCTAGGAGGAAGTGCAGACGCCGGCGATGATCGGTAGATGTCCCTCATGGACGTGAAGGCTCAACATGAGGATTAAATCTTGTCAGAATGATGGACTCAAATCAATCTTGACGAAGTCTATAAAATATGGATCTCGTTGAAAGACAGACGCCAGAGTTCCCCCAGAATAGATTAGCGGCTTATGGGTATGTTGACATTTCGTTGATTTATGCATGATAAAACCTTTGAAAAGATGAACAGAAATATACATTTATTATTCTTGTTTATTTTAATATAATCTAATTTATTATTTTGATAAAGAAATGTGTCACGTAATGTATATCGGTCGATTTGGTGCATGTATTTTTGTGAGATGTAAAAACTTTGAACACAAAAAATGGTACACTGTTAAACTTGGAAGATGTATTTTTTTATATTTAGCACAAAAACCGACAAACCTTAGAGGGAACATTGATCCCCACTTAGCTGTTTATCTGTTTTACAAACGTTCTTTTCATGTGGTAAAAAAATAAAAATACCTACCTATAGGGGAGGGACAGTGCTGATTTACAGTGTTAAAAAGTGACAAAAATTTAAAATTATGAATGTTCCCTTTATTAGCCACTGAAAGACTGGAGGAGTTCTAGGGTTTTTTTTGGGTCATGCAAAAATGATGTCACGTGCCTAGGGGGGAGGGTTCCCGCATCTGTGACGTTGTGTTTAAAAATGTGACGCTACATCAAAAATGTGACGTTACATCAAAAATGTGACGCTACATCAAAAATGTGACGTTACATCAAAAATGTGACGTTACATCAAAAACCTGCAACTCAGAATAAAGTTCCCCTTTGATTCTTTACAATTTATTTTATGTCGTTTTCAATTGCTTCACGCGTGTTATAAGATTAGAGTGTATACTTACACAAAAACATATTTAAATGACAAAAAAATAACTTGTCACTTTAAAAATTATCTTTAGAAAGTACCGGGGGGGGGGGGGGGATTCAAAGCTTTATTACGTCATATCGGGAAAAAAGGAGCTTTGTGTCCAAGTTTTTGTGACAAAGTTTGTCGCGGGGGGGGGCGGGGGGTGGAGGAAAAATCGGCAACCCTGCGTGACGTCATTTTATGCACGCCCCCTTAAGTCATGAAGGGGTGACACCATGAGCTTCCGCCCCGGGTGACACCAACCCTAGTGACGCCCCTGGCACTACCCATAATAATCTACACCGCCCAAGATATTTCTTCCATCCATGATCTCTAAGGGCTTGCAGCGTTAAACGAATTTCTTTTATTTCAATTTATTGATAAAATTATTTCATTGTACATGTGAACCATGACATTGTGTCACGTGACCTCACTTGACTTATTACAAAATTTAGAGTTCCTCAATGACTTTATTACCTATCCGTGCAATGACTATAATGAATCTTGAAAGCCCCATCAGCAGGGTTAGGTTGGGGGAAGCTATGGGATGGTCAGCGAAGAGAATTTTTATTTAGCGTATTAATTTCTAACCCAGTGCCCAAAGAAAAGCCTGTGCGAAAAATATTTTTAGAAATCATCTGATTTACATAAAAAAATCTTTTTTGGACATAAATATTCAATGCGTAACAAGATTTTGAAATCTTTTGTAGTTTATTGAAATTTACTTATTTTATTTAGAAGAAAGAAAAAATATGATAATTTTTTTATTTAACTTACAATAAAAATGAGCTGTTATAAAAAAGTTCTTTAAAATCAAGTCACGAACTTTAAAAAATGAATAGACTAAAACAATTTTTTAAAAATAAACACTTTATAGAGTTTATTATTTACTTTAGTTTTATTAATTTCTTTCCACGTAAAGTCCGATGGGCTCACAGATGTAAATGATGATCTATTAGCCTTTTAAAAAAAACACCTTTATAGTTCTATAATGAAATCTATTTCAAGTGGACGTATTGTTTTGTTAGTTAAGATGCCCATCGTCATATTTTATTTTGTTTTAAAAATAAAACCGTCTTACACTTTTTATAATAAATTTTTACAATGGAAGTTTTTAAAACTAATTCATTAATTTTTATAACTTTTGTTTTGCCATGATCCATTGGCATCCTTCCATCTCGCGAGAGGATGGTGCTCCACCGTTGTGGCGGGTTGCATTTGCCAGCGTTGCTGTGCAATCTGCTATTGGGAGAATCGTCTTAAATAAATGAATAACGTCTTAAATTACTTGCATCTATATGTAAGCATGCTAATTTAAACAGCTGTTTTTGAGGTTTTGGTTTGATGTTGAACACTAAGATCTTAGGTCACAGTAAAAAAAACTCTGTTAATATCTACTTATAATACAGTAAAGAAATAAGCCACAATAACAATGTCTCTAAATTTGTCATGTTTTAATGATACAGTTTGAAGAGCAATCACAAACGATCAAACCACTAGTCACTAGTTTTCTGCACAATTCTCATTCTAGCGTCCCTTGTCCATTTCCTTCAGATAATAATAATAATTTAAAAAGTAAAAAAAAAATATAATAAAAATAAGAAGAAGAATAACGGTAATAATAATAATAATAAAATGATAATTTATATAGCTCAGTATCCCAGCCATGTTGAGGGCAACTTCCATCTCCAATCAGGCATGGGTCCCAAACGGTCAGCTAAGGCTTTTCTGGCCCAGGAGACTAAAGGTAGAGGCTGGCGCAGAAGTGCCTTGGATTCTTCGATTTACATCAGGACCTCTACATTGTTCCCTGTGACCCTTCAGCTAGCGTCTTCAAGGCGAGAGAGGGTCAGTGTCTGTATTTCTCCATATTTAACCAGGGTCTTTATAACAGACATTGGGATGAGATGAGGAAGGCTGTGTCCAGCTGTACTCAACCAGGGTCTTGATAAACAGACATTGGGATGAGATGAGGAAGGCTGTGTCCAGCTGTACTCAACCAGGGTATTTATAACAGACATTGGGATGAGATGAGGAAGGCTGTGTCCAGCAGTACTCAACCAGGGTCTTTATAACAGACATTGGGGATGAGATGAGGAAGTCTGTGTCCAGCTGTACTCAACCAGGGTCTTTATAACAGACATTGGGGATGAGATGAGGAAGTCTGTGTCCAGCTGTATTCTGGCCCTGGGAATAGAAGAAATATTTCATTTGAATTTAACTTGAAAATGAAACATAGTTAAATATAAATTGTTAAATAAGCAAGAACTTTAATTTTTTTAAAATACGCCTTCAAAAGAAACCAAAATGTGTTAGTACAAATTATTGGTACGATATAGCCAAAGTCTTAATTTTAAAAATTCATTTTTAATGCTGTCACCAAATGACAGGGATACAGTTAATACTTAAATCATTTTTGAAATTATTAATACTGTCTGTGTTATGAAAACTACATTTGAGAAATTGTATTTTTAATCAATGTTGGAGTTTGACTTATTTATGATTCCAATCATCAAATCAAATCATAATAAAAAACGTAAAAAACTAAGTTTTTCACAATAAATCATTATAAATACAAGACATAACTATAAGGATGTTCATTATAATACGCAGGGCAAAACAATCCGGTTAGTTTGTTGAACATAATACGCACCACAACACTCTATCTCAAAAAATTAACAATATATAAAAAGATCAAGAAAATAAATTTAAAAATCAATAATTCAATTAGAGTTACTTTCCATTCGATCGATTTGAAATTTTGATTAATATTTGTTATCATTGGCATGAATCTGTCTGCAAAATTTCAGCTCGCTAGCTGACAAGAAAGTAGATTAAAAATAGTGGCAAAGTATTTTCGGCAAGGTCACCCGCCCGGTTCAGACACCACAAGTTATTTAAAAATAATTTAATAATAGCTATTGGAAAAGCACGTACCTTTGAAAAATCCGACTATCTAAATAATTAAAAATTTTACATTGTCCTGACATTGTAAAATAGCCGTTGATTTATATACTGGTGAAATCGAATAAAATAAAGGGTACATGGGCAAATTTAGCTATAGCAAATAAATACGGACGTTAAATTACTAACTCACAAGTTTGACGACAAGGCTCCATACTCTAGCAGAAGTTGTGTTGGCCATGGTCCAATTCTTATTGCGGTTAGAAGTGGGGCCGTGCAGATGATGTCATCATCCGGTCCCGTGGACTTAATTCCTCTTTTCATTTACTGTCTCATGGCCGTAATGTGACCCAGTGACGTGGCCTTGACGAGACCCATGTAATTGAGTTGCTCCAGGTCATCTTTGGAAAACAACAGCCGGTAGATTGCACAAAAGCAATATATTCTAAGACGCCCAGGGACACCTTCAGTTTCTCTATTCTGCTATCGAGACAGATGTCTGCGAAAACAAAACAAAAAGCGTCAAGCAATGGGCCTCAGACTAATTAAGTGTATCCAATATCCTATTGGGCTAGCCATAGCCATTTCTAACAACCGGAAAACGTCATAGCTTTTATGAGTAACGCTCTATTTTAAGATTACATTTTAGCATATCCTATTCATTTTCTTGGCGAGTAAAAATACTTTTTTATTAGTAAATAGAATTAGTTATGATTAAACAAATGGTGTCTTACGGTATGTGGATTACCTCAGATAAATAAAGGATGTTGACGAAAAGTGGAGGGCTTACCTGGTTAGTTCCGTAAAAAGACTTGTCATACCCCACTGTAAAGGGCTTACCTGGTTAGTTCCATGAAAAGACTTGTCATACCCCACTGTAGAGGGCTTACCTGGTTAGTTCCGTGAAAAGACGTGTCATACCCCACTGTGGAGGGCTTACCTGGTTAGTTCCGTGAAAAGACTTGTCATACCCCACTGTAGAGGGTACCGTTGTCTTGGGGTTCTGGTCCAGGCTCACACACCAACTGGCTTACAGAAAACTAACACAAGTCCTTGTACTAAAGCAATCTTTATTATCACGAGTGTCCACTTGTCACATATGTACATCTGTATCAAGCACTACCACTCCGTGTATCTTAGCTATCATATATGAGCCCTTCCAGTCCAACCTACTGACCAAGGGCATTTCTCACGTCCGCTCCGTTCACTAGCTTTTCTAGCCTGCTTCTCTCTCATAACACACCTCAACTTTCTACCTGGTCTCCACTGGTCCTTGCATACACACTGTCCTCTCATCAAGTTTCCCTCTGCCCTTCGCTCACAACAAATCATTCAGTGTCCTAGTTTTCACCCAGAAAAACGACCTTACACACACAGTGATTCTCATACCCCTGACAACTTACCTGGTTAGTTCCGTGAAAAGACTTGTCATACACCGCTGTAGAGGGCTTACCTGGTTAGTTCCGTGAAAAGACTTGTCATACACCGCTGTAGAGGGCTTACCTGGTTAGTTCCGTGAAAAGTCTTGTCATACCATGCTTCCCCGGCAGTCGCCTCTCCCTCGTCTCCTCGGCGTCTGTGACGACGTTCCAGTGGCGTAGCCGGTAGAAGTAGCGCACTTTTTTCATCGAAGCCATTGTAAGAACGCACTCCAACAGTTTGAGGAGCACTTGTGCTAAGATTGTAAACAGCACCAAATAGAATCTAGAGCGCTAGGGTGTAGTAAAACAAACATGTGAGGAGGTTTTGAAGAATAACAACAATGATACTGCTATGGTACAAGGTAATAAAGCACACGGAAGTTAATATAATAAAGGAAGTATGCATCCGTAAATGATGGTAAAGCTTGAAACAGAGACAACGAACGTATCAGCAAGTAGCCTTCGTCAGGGCACAACAAAACGAAAAAATTAATTTAAACATAAAGTAGAAAAATGAAGGCGGGTTAAGGGAAGTAAAAAAAAAAACAAACTGGAGATTCTCTAAGAGAACTAGAATAATATAATTCTTAGGGTTCATGATTGCGGGCCCTTGAGATAAAGAAATAGATGAATAGTTATGGTGAACGAAATAATGAAAATACGGAGACGGGGGAGGAGTGAATGGAAATGAACGACTTTTGGATAGCAAGCAAAAGAGTTCCCAATGAAAAGATAACTCCTGGTATTCGTTGTTGTTTTTAAAAATATATCCGTCATCAATAATTTGATCACTGCATCTACTGTGTATGTCGATGGGTTAGCAGGGCTTCTGCTAAGAGGATGGATAACAAATGGTTGCAAGGGTAAATAAGTTAAGTGCAGATGTTTAACGTTATTTTATAGCTTCTGGCAGATTAGTCAAATCTTGCAGAATGTCCAAAAGGACCTTGATGATCTACAATAATAACACAGATATTCAATATAAATGTAGAGATCACATATGATTCGCTCGAAAGCCGACCCCCCCCCCCCAATCTTTCACCAAAAATGCTCGGCTTTAAAATGAGTATATACGGTATATAATGTTGGCGTATTTCAAAGACTCGTTAACTTCCTGTCATTGATCCATTCAAATGACCAAAATCTTTTCTTTTTTTTTTTTTGTGTGTTTTAAGAAAGGTTGTATCGAAATATCATGTAGTTGGTCAGAACTTTGACAGATATGAGTTCCTCGAGCGATGATTTTACAAGTTCCCATAACGATGACCTGATGAAGAAGTGTTGTTGACCCGGTCAGCTGAGTCGGAAATTGGCAGGGGATGGGATTGTAAGGGATGGGGGGGGGTGGAAATGATTTGCGAAACTTGAAAAAAAAAATATATAAAGTTAAGTCACTATCTAAAGAATATCTCGTAAACAATTTGTTTTGAGAGCTAATTTATTGACATTCAACTGAAATCTTCATTAAATTATTTAATGCCAGTACAGGTTCTGAACAAGAAAGTTACATAATTTTAGGGCTGCGGAAATAAACATTTATTAAGAATTAATTTCTCGATTAATCGCTAATTTTAAAGATAAAATTATTTTGTTAAAGATTTAGATCCATCACTTACAAATTGTTGAAAGTGAACAAGTAAAAAAAAAATAATAATTATCAGCAGCCGATAAAATTTTACTTTTAAATTTCCTGGATATTACACTAAAATTTTGGTTTTAAACTATTGACTGACGGGAATGTTGAAAATGTTGATAAGGTTTGCCTAACATGGTTCAAACACTTCGACCTATGGCGGATTAAGGGAGGGGGGCTGAGCGGGCTAAAGCCAGGGCCCCCCAGCGGTTTGGGGGCCCCCAAACTTTTTATATTTTATAATAAAAGTGTACAAATGTTTGCACGAACCCTTGACAATATAATAAAATAAAAATATATTATCTTTACAACTGTTTTCGATTCAGTCTTAATAATCGATTAAACTTGATTTATTTGGCCCACTTAGAGAACATAGTATAAAATATAGTTTATATTTTTAAAATTTCTCACATTAGACAAGTTCCGCTGGCCGTGTGAAGAGAGCATAGGCGTGTGATGCAACCGATGTCGGGTTCCCTTCCAAGCAGTGGATAATTAATTTTTTCTTTTCACACTCAATTGTAAAATACTACAAACACTTCGAATAGTTATTTCTTCGTGTTAGTTTTTTTTTTTCATAATTAATATTTAGTTACAGTAATATATTAGCTGTTAACAATCATTTTATTTTAAGGGACGCTAGCTGGTTAGGGCTAGGGCCCCGTGCAGTCTTAATCAGCCCCTGACTTCGACTGCTTATCAAACCAAATGAAAATACGTATTAAACTCTTGGCAGTAATGGAGTTTGTCTTAGAGACAGAAAATGTCAACAGCTATTATGATGAATTACCGCGTTATAAAATTGAGATGAAAGTTCCTGAATAAAATAACCCTCTACAATGATGGTAATAAAAACTGATATCCGATAATGTAATTGCTTACAAAAGACCGTTTTGTGCATACCAGTTACCTCAGTTACATGTGAATGATTGTTAAGCTAGGCTCGTTATATTGTCAATTAGACCTGATCATCACTTGAACCAAATAATGTCAACACACTTGTCTGTTTGCATAGTTGGCTAAAACAGCACATATAAAGGAGACATTCCAGGGCTATATATTTTGTTAACAAGAACGTTAAATAAAACTAATAGTTAAATCACAAATTTCAACCTTTGGCCTACTTAATCTTTAAAAAGTTGTAATCATTAAATTTTAACCAGTCATTTACAGCACTATTTTTTATACCATCTTATAAAATTCTATATAATCCATTTTTAAAAAACCTTTTAAATATTGAAACATTTATTTACCTTGAAATAAAGTTAGACGCCCTAAAATAAATTTTCAAGTTATATATCCACGGCCATTACTTTTAAAATAGCTATACTTTAATTATTTCAAATAATGAATATTTACTATTATTATTTAGTTTCTTTATGACTCCCTAAGTGAAGCCATCAGGGGCAGGCAACTGTTGAAAGTTGTTATATTTTCCACTTCAAACTCATGTGTCTCTCAGTAATCAGTTTTAACACAGCAAAGAGTTTTCCTACATTGAAAACAAGCCTTGTGTCTCTCAGTGATCAGTTTTAACACAGCAAAGAGTTTACCTTTATTGAAAATAAGCCTTGTGTCTCTTAGTGATTAGTTTTAACACAGCAAAGAGTTTACCGATATTGAAAACAAGCCCTGTGTCTCTCAGTGATCAGTTTTAACCAGTGGCGTAGCTAAAGCTTTTGCCGCCCGGGGTGGTCTTTAATATGCCTCCCTTTTAGGGGCCGCCCATAAATGACGTCACGCACCGTAAAACAAAAAAGGGGGGGGGGGACACACATATTACTTCATTCAAAACGCTCAACTTTAAATAAAAGTTCAACTTAAATGATTACCGACACTTTATTCGTTGTTTCACGCGTGTTACGATATTTAGAGTGCAGCCTTAAACTAAAAACATATTTAAATGACCAAAAAAAAATATTTTAAACGCGCTCATTTTCAAATAGAAAAACCCGCTTGAATAGGGGGGGGGGGGAATCTTTGTCACGTCCCATCGAGATAGGGGTCTAAGTTTTCGTTACATGACGCCGTGTGATTAGGGGACAGGGGATTGAAATATCAGCCAAAATTACCTGACGTCAATAATGGACGGCCTCTTAAGTAAATTATATTAATAATTTTTTATAAATTATTAATAAATTTGAATATATAATGTTAATAGAAACACAGTACATTGTAAAAGGTGGCGAATAATTTTAATATTCCATGCCCTATTTATGTAAGCAGTAATAAAAGAGGCCACATAAGATGATTTACCTATAATTAAAACTTCATTTATAGAAATACAAGATAATTGTTAGAAGGTTATAAGAAAGTTATTAGGGTGCCCCCCCCCCCTAGAAATAAAAGATATTCCAAATTTTACACCCAAAAACATTAACAATTAATATGCTTTTTTTATTTATAAATATATGCATTTTTCATAAAAAAGAAATTATATATATCAGTATATAAACATATGTTTTATTATCTATACATTTACTTACTTACCTAACTTTCATAGTAGAAAAATCGTGTATTATGTTAAAAATATATATAAATTATTTGTAATACCTTGTAATAATGCAAGATTTTGTAGTTTTTAATATCTTATTGTGGCGCGAATATAATTTTTTATCAACTTCAGTTTGGAGAAGCTCAATTCACATCTAGATACACCAACAGCAAGAGTTGAAAAAATTCTTAGCTAAATTATAATGTTGGGTAAAGAATTTTCCAATATTTACTGTTGAATATATTTTAATAGACACTAGACACCCGTTTTTTAAAAACATAATGCCTCTTCTTGAAGTGTAGGTACAGCCAGGCTTAGGTTCCTGCAAACTATGCGGTCACTGAGGGCCCCGCGCTTTCATTGGCCCAACCTATAAAATACCTTATCCCGGTAAGTTATCCCTCTCCAAACTGGGGCACACGCAATCCTTTTCGCATACTAAGCTACATAGGGCCCCGCAATAGATAAGACAGGCCCCGTGTACTATCATAAAAACCTGGATCGTTTCTCTTTTAATCTCAAACAATTCTTTATCAAAGTAAATGAAGAAATTTATTTGATGTTCAAATTTTTCATTTAGTAGACTAGATGGTATTATACACGAATGTTTTCTTGCAAAGACATGTAACTCATCACCGCGTTGTTTTATTTTCTTTTATAATAATTACTATTGATAAAACATTTCTCTTTGTACTTCTTGCTCTAGAGATAGAACCACGACTTCTGAATTTTCCCCAATCATTTTTTTCTCCTTTTAACTTGTTGTTCATGTAAAACCTCTATATCAACTTTCTGTATTAGCACAAATCTTTGCTCCTTGAAAAGGGTTTGCATAAATTTAAAAAAGACGGGTTCCCATATATTAAAATAGAGAAAAGAAAAAGATTGCATCGAACTGAATAAAATTTCAGCATCTGATCTCGTTTTACTTGTTACTTCATTAGACAATTTTTCCAAGACGCTTGAAATTTTTAAGTATGTATTTTCCGGAATTATTTGTGTTATTGTGGTGTTTATTCACATACAAATCAATAAACGTTCATTTTCAATGAATAGCCTTATTTTAATGAAAACACAGGCTATATGTGCTACTTTAATGCAATAAACACAAAGTAAATTAAACTTTTAATAAGTTATCTTACAAGAATTTGTGAAACCTGAAAAAGTAATAAAAATTATTACGTGCGAGAAACAATATTCGAACCACCATGTCATGTAGGCACTTGTAAGCGCAGCATTCTGCGAATGTCGAAATTCCACGCTACAACCATATTTTCGGAACAGCGGTGATGTGTTGCTGTTTTTGCATTAGTTATAACAAACACTATGTAATAAAACAAATGTTGCACGAATCCGTTAATTAAAACTCAAAATTAAGATTGTTTTTTTGTTTCACCATGGTTTTCCCAGTTTAAAAGAAATGGGGCAGTTTTTGGAAATGGCTCTAATTTTTAAATTCCCACAAACGCCGTCCTTTGAATGAGTGCCGCCCGGGGCGGACCGCCCCCACCCTCTAACTACGTCAATGGTTTTAACACAGCAAAGAGTTTACCTACATTGAAAACAAGCCTTTTGGAACTTTTCGTATTTTCTTTTGTTTCTCTTTTTACAAATAAGTCGTGTTAAGTCACATAACCGAATTGGTTTGAAGTAAAACTGCCCATGATATTTTTTTTAATGACTATAGTGCCTGAAATATACCTTTTGTAATTACAAAAAACAAATTGTTGTTTCCTTGTTCCGATATTTTAAATACTTCAGACAAAAAATGATAATATTTTACTTGCACTTGGTTCATCATTCAATTTTAAATAGTTTTTCATTTTTTGTGCGATGTTTAACACTAAGATATTAGCAAGGTGGTACAAAGCTAGATTTGATTACGTCAAAATTCTGTTAAAATTTACGAAAATATTTTTAAAAAATAAGTGCCACAATCAAATTGTTTAAAACGACATGAATTTTTTTTTAATAATACAATTTGATAAACACAAATATGAACAATAAAAATTAACCACAATCCTTGTCACTAGTTTTCTGCATACTTCTCATTCTAAATTACCCTTAGGATTTGAGCACATAATTTGTCACATACATCAATTGGGAATTAAATGCGTTTTCAACACATACATCAGATGTTATTGTTAATAAGGCATGATCAAGAATGTAATAATGACGTCATTGTCGACTGTTCTGACCATGCTAAGATCCATTCCGTCGGACATAGAAAGTTCCTTCTGCCAGATGTTTGGCAACCCTGTTGAGGGCAACTTCCCTCTCCGTTCAGGCATGGGTCCCAAACACTCAACCACGGCGTTCCTGGCTAAAGAGACCAAAGAAAGAGGCTTGCGCACAAGGGCCTTGATTTCTGCGATTTTCTTCAGTACCTCTACCTTGTTTTTTATCGGCTGCCCTCCCTTGTTCCCTGTGACATATCCGATGGCCTCTTCGAGGCGAGCGAGGGACAGTGTTGGTATGTCTCCATATTCAACCAGGGTCTTTATAACTGACATTGGGCATGAGATGAGGAAGTCTGTGTCCAACTGTAATTTGGCCCTGACAATAGAGGAAATATTTAACTTTAAAATAAATATAGTTGAAATAAAAACTATAAAGAAACAATTTTATTACTAGATTAATTTTAAAAAAAAAATCATCATCACAAAATCTACATGTACATTAATAAGTCTTGCGTGCCACAAAATTTGCGCCATTTGGCCCTTGGTCTCCAACTTCAGCCTGCTGTTTTTCTGGATGTGCTTCAATAGCCTTTGGTCAGCCAAGACCATCTGCAAGGCACCAGTTTTTTTTCCTAGATGAATTGCTATCCCTAGCTAACGATCACATCTGACCGGTCTAGAGTTTTAGCGCTCAATGTTCGCTTTTTTTGCAGTCATTTCCTTGGGTTTATGAGATATTTTTTAGACAGCTTCATTACCACGGGATATCTCACCCCACCCTCCATGATAGCAAACCAGTTGGTCCACGGCCGCTTGTTTAATATTCAGAGCTAATCTTTATATATAAAGGTATTTCCTCTATCCGCCACCCGAGGACGCGCTTGGTAGGAGATGATAGCTTTCCCAAGTAAAAGTAAATAAAAGTACTCACACGATAAACAGTGAACTATTCGTAAACTATTTTTAACATTATTTTAAAATGGCCATAGTGTAAATATTTATTTAAAAAATATTTTACTCCTGTCACCAAAAGAAGGGATACCGTAAATCATTGTTTTTCTTGGTGAACATTAAATGAGCCATTATTATACCAACTATATCTTGATCTATTGTATTAGGAATCAATTGTTTGATGTAACAATCTTCAATTTATTTATTGATCCCAGTGATTAAATCATATAATAGGAAATATTGTTGTTATATTGTAATTTTGTCAACAAATTAATGTTATGTTAGTCATTGCCTTTTGTCTTTAAATTGAGAAATAATCGTTGAATATATGTAAATACGCGCAACAAAGCCCGTCAAAAGACGTTCTAACGTCGTTTCGATGGCATGTTGTCTAGGAGAATTAGTAGTTATTAGCAGGAGTGACACACTTCAAGACTGGAACACGTTACTGAATGATGACCAAAAAACTGCACCGAAAAAAAAACTGGTTTGAACGTTCGCAAAAATTTCTTCAATATGGAAATGAGACTTAATTTTTTCTTAGCTAGTGATTGGCTGTTATAGTCTTTAGGAGTTTGGGGGACCAATCACTATCAAGTGACAGCACAGACAAATGAACTTTATTATATAGGATTGGTGAAATGGGATAATAGGTTACATGGACAATTGAAGTATCGTAAATAAAATACGGACTTTACATTACTAACTCACCAGTTTGATGTCAAGGCTCCATACTCTAACAGAAGTTTTGTTGGCCCTGGTCCCTTCCTCATTGCAGCTAGAAGTGGGGCCGTACAGATGAGGTCCCCATCCGGGCCCATGGGCTTAACTCCACTTTCCAGGTACTTTCTCATGGCCCTAACGTGACCCAGTTTCGCAGCCATGACGAGACCCATGTAATTGATTTGATCCAGGATATCTTTTGACAAGAACACCCGGTAGATGACAGCAAGGCAATGTCTTCTAATCAGATGAGTGACACTTTCAGTTTCTCCATTATACTCTCGAGACAGATTGCTGTAAAACAAAATACGTCAAGTAATGCGTCTCAGATTAAGTGTATGCACATCATATAGGTTTAGTAATTTCTAACAACCGGAAGACGTCAAAGCAGCATGAGTAACGCTCTATTTTAAGATTATAATTTTATAATTTAACTGAATAATGATTTGAAACATAAATACAGTCGCATCCCTACTGGCTACTTCTCAAAATAGTTGGCATAGTAAAGTTAAGAAAATTTTCTTTCCTTTTTTAAGTCCAACAAGCTGTCTTTAATTAACGAAGAATAAAAACAAAATGCTGCTGAGGTGAATCCTTTTCAACAAACCTACATTGTCATATTTACTCGTATCTTTGATTAAACTTTTATTCATTCTGTCATTGAAAAAATATAAATACCCTGACTGTTACCATTAAAATGTTAGCGATAAACCAAATTGTATCCTCCTGTGTGTGGATCGCCGCAGATAATTGAAATAGTGATGACGAGTGATGGACTTACCTGGCCAGTTCCTTGTAAACTTCATCCAAACAATGGTTGCCCGGAAGTCGACCGACATACGTTTCCCGGCAACCAGCGACGATGTTCACGTGATCAAGGACGCAGTAGTAGGCCACCTTCTTGGCAGACATTTCACGAATATGATCCCAGAGGTTTAAAGCCTGCCATATACAACCTATGTACACCATCAATAAGAGTCTGGTGGTTGGGGAGGGGAGCAAATTTAAAAAAAAAACATGTATAGTATGTTGAGAGGAAAAAACAAAAATGCTTTCAAGGTACAGTTAATAAAGCACATGGAAGTTATGATATCAGGGAAGCGTGTATCATACTAGGAAGTGATTGTTAAGATCGAAACAGAGAGGACAAAACGGCTGTGCTACATAAATATCAGCAGTAACTAAGGACGTGGAAGTTGTAATATAATAGGAAATGATGGTTGTTTGAAAAAGAGGCAACAAGCAAACGTATCGGCAAGGAGCCTGCGTCGTCGAGCAAACAAAACAAAGAAAGAATACATTAAAAATCAACTAGAAACCAGTAAAGAAGGAGTCAAGGGAATGAAAGAAATGAAGAGTCCCAAAAGTATTCATAAGTGCCATGATTTTTTACACATAAAATAATAAATGATTAGATGCAGTAAGTAAAATTGTGACTGGGAGCGAATAGAAATTAATGTATTCAGGTGAGCCAGAAATCTAATTGAAAGATACGGACAACTCTCAGGAAATAAATGTCTTCAGATGAGCCAGAAATCTAATTGAAAGATACGGACAACTCTCAGTATTCACTTGTTGTTTTAAAACTATTATAATACCCGCCATCAACGCTTTGATCATTGAGGATGATGCACGTATTGTCGCAAAGGTCAGACAGTGAGAGTAATGGACAGTGAGGGTAACAGACAGTGAGGGTAACAGACAGTGAGGGTAACAGACAGTGAGGGTAACAGACAGTGAGGGTAACACAGGCAGTGAGGGTAACAGACAGTGAGGGTAACACAGGCAGTGAGGGTAACAGACAGTGAGGGTAACAGACAGTGAGGGTAACACAGGCAGTGAGGGTAACACAGGCAGTGAGGGTAACACAGGCAGTGAGGGTAACACAGACAGTGAGGGTAACACAGGCAGTGAGGGTAACACAGGCAGTGAGGGTAACAGGAACCGTTGGATTGAATGCGAGAGGAAACAGGCAAGTTAACAAAAGTCTCAGTCTTAAGATTTGTTAATTGTGTGAGTCAGATATGAAACAGAGGACTAGAAACCATGTGGATTCGTGTATATATATTAGGGCTGCGGAAATTTACGATTAATCGTTCAAATAAATTTGCGTATAAATTACTTTTTAACGACTAATCGACACATCACTTACAAATTTGTGGGAATCAAAATTTTAAATTTAAAAAAAAACAACATTAATTAAAAATAACGTCCGATAAACAATAATTAAATTCCTGACGATTACATAAACATTTAGATTTTTAACCATAGAATATTGACTAATGCGGATGTTAAAAATTTAATGTTCCATGGATATAAGATTCTAACACTTCGTCTACTTATCAAACCAAAGGACAAGCGTATTAAGCTAATGGAGTCGGACTCAGAGACTGAGAGTGACGAAAGCTTTACTGATTAATTATTGCGTTACAATATTGAGATAAAAAATCCTGAATCCATCAACCCTCACAGTGGTTGAAACTTAATGAACAACGATATCTAATAATGTCATTCCTTACCAAGACCGTTTTGTGCAAACCCTTGACCTCAGTTATTTGTCATATTGTCACTAAGACCCACTCATCACTTAAACCAAATAATGTCAAAACACTTTTCAATTTGCTTAGTTGGATAAATATTGCATTTTTAAAAAAGAGACATTGAAGTTTTATTTAGATTGAAAACGTTTTAAAAGTGTTACTTATATGGCATCAAAAATTTTAATTTTTGACTTATATCATATTTTAAGATTAAATAATATTTCAAAAGTTAATAATTCAATTAAAATTAAACTAATTCTGATGAGGAAAAAGAGAAAACACTTTCATCGTTATTTTAGCGTGTATCGTACATACAGAAATATTATATATAGAGAGAGAGACAGAGAAAGAAGGAGATATAATAAGGTAACACTTACATCGAAATGATAATATAGTGATAGTATTCACAGACCACGTCCAGCACTGAGTGTAGCATGTTTAATGGTGATGTGAGCAAGAAGTAAATCCCCTCTGAGAATACACTGGTAGATAATGTTGAGGTTGTTCAGACCACACACAAGAGTGGTCATCTTAGGAGTTTGCCTCCCTTAAATACAGGGGTTGGAGATCGTGTGGTCAAACCATCGCCATAGATCGGCTTGACGTAGTAACAATAAGAGAGTGACCGCCTTGGCGGATATGGTCAATGTTGGTGACCGGTATGCAAGCTTGTGTCCAGTTCACAAAGCCGTTGACTGGTACACAAGCTTGTGTCCAATTTAAGCCGTTGACCGGTACACAACCTGGTGTCAAGTTAACAAAGACGGTGACCCATACACAAGCCTGTGTCCAGTGAACAAAGCCGGGTACCGGTACACAATCTTGTGTCCAGTGAACAAAGCCGGTGACCGGTACACAAGCTTGTGTCCAGTGAACAAATCCGATGACCGGTACACAAGCTGGTGTCCAGTTCACAAAGCCGATGACCACCAGAAAAACTGGTGTCCAGTGAACCAAGCCGTTGACCGGAACACAAGCCGATGACCGGTACACAAGCCGGTGTCCAGTTCACAAAGCCGATGACCACCACACAAGCTTGTGTCCAGTAAACCAAGCCGGTGACCGGTTCACAAGCTTGTGTCCAGTGAACAAAGCCAGTGTCAGCACTTCTAGCACTCCTTACCGTTTCCTGCTGGTCAGTATCGGAACTCAAGCTTGGACACTGGGGACAACCAACACATTCTCCCCCCCCCCTAAAAAAATAATTTTAGAAAGATGACCACTGGGCGTGGAAGGGTTTTGACGAATCTTTGAAAGTTTTAGGTAAAGCTTTACATTCAGTAAGTTTGTTTTTAAACACGATTATAGACGCACATGAGAAATCTTACAACCTCAAGCTGTAATTTCTGAACTGAACTTTGTATGTGTGTGTGAGTTGTTTTTGAACTACATGTTTTGGAACATATACACTTGTCACGTGGGTCCCATTATGACTGTCAATATATACACTTGTCACATGGGTCCCATTATGACTGTTAATATATACCGTTGTCACGTTGGTCCCATTAATACTGTCAATATATACACTTGTCACGTGGGTCTCATAATGACTGTCAATATAAACACTTGTCACGTGGGTCTCATAATGACTGTCAATATATACACTTGTCACGTGGGTCCCATTATGACTGTCAATATATACACTTGTCACGTGGGTCTCATAATGACTGTCAATATATACATTTGTCACGTGGGTCTCATAATGACTGTCAATATATACACTTGTCACGTGGGTTTCATTATGACTGTCAATATATACACTTGTCACTTGGGTCCCATAATGACTGTCAATATATACACTTGTCATGTGGGTCCCATTATGGCTGTCAATATATACAGTTGTCATGAGACTCTTAATGTGTATTTAAATGCTTTGTGTGTTTGTAGTATAATCTTACTTTACTGTCAATAATATACACTTTTTTTCCAGTTTTTTTTTTTTTTTTTTTTTTTTTTTGTGTATGCATTATAATACATACACAATTTTTCATAAATTAGTAACAACAATTTATTCAGCAAAAATTTTAAAGAAAGACCGTAAAAAAAAAAACAACAACTTTAAAACGTTCCACTATAAGATGACGTCAGACTCTTCAAAGTCGTGAGATCAGGAAAAACAATTGATGAAATTAATAGCTCATTTCATAATAGAATTTTAAACTATAACCAGTGGCGGATTTAGCCATAGGACAAAAGCGGCTTATCCCCCCTCCCACTTCCCCGCGCCCTTGTTGGGTCTAAAATGGTGCCCCCCTTAAGACGCCCCCGATTAACACTAAAAAGGTGTCACTGGAGCAGAAGGAAAAAGATTGCAAAACACGAAACTTCTGATCAACATTTAACTGCAATACGACAATAATGGTTTGCGAAATATTGTATTACCACGTTTATATTAGTTTGCCGTCTTGTCTGGATTTCCGGGGCAAAAATTGAATTCCTTATTTGAACCACTTCTGATCATCCAATTTTGATGAAATTTTGCATGCATACTTGATTCACATGACAATTTAATATTTCATTAATTATAGTACTCAATTCTACTTAAATGAAAACTAAAAAGTATAAAATAAAAATATTTAAAAACAAGTTTTAAAGATACCACGTTTTGTGAACTAAAAAGAAGAAAATAAACTAAAAACGTGGGGCGCATTCGGCTGAAATTAAATGAAGTATCATATATAGACTGTGGAGGAATTTGAAACTGAAAAGTTTAATGTAAAAGCATTAATAGACCAAATTTCAGCCGAATGCGCCCCACGTTTTTAGTTTATTTTCTTCTTTTTAGTTCACAAAACGTGGTATCTTTAAAACTTGTTTTTAAATATTTTTATTTTATACTTTTTAGTTTTCATTTAAGTAGAATTGAGTACTATAATTAATGAAATATTAAATTGTCATGTGAATCAAGTATGCATGCAAAATTTCATCAAAA
>MUZC01002258.1:231907-273752 GCA_002072015.1 Radix auricularia
TCTATCTATCTATCTATCTATCTATCTATCTATCTATCTATCTATCTATCTATCTATCTATCTATCTATCTATCTATCTATCTATCTATCTATCTATCTATCTATCTATCTATACAGTTGTCACGTGGGTCCCATTATGACTGTCAATATATATATATATATCAGACCCGGTCGTTCGTTGCAACGATCAAAGTAAAACTGACTAAGAATCCAATGAGTGATATGCTTTAAAAACTATTATGCCAGAAGCTTACACGGATGTATGCAAAAAAGTTTAAGTTTCATAGCAAAAATATAAATTAATTAATTTAAACGCTTAAAGAAAGGAAAGAAACGATATTAAGAGGCCGGGCTTTAAAGGAATGATACTTTATTATTTTTTTATTGCCATTGTACGCAAGCTTTGTTTCTCAATATCGTGTAAAATTGATTGGGGAATTAAATTATTAACGTGCATTACAGAAACATTTGGGTACGACTGCACCGAGGGAATGGACATTAAGAGTTCAGTTCCCTCTAGTAATTATTTATAGACTCTGGAGTTTTTATGTACTAAGATTTGCAAGATTCGTTATTTTCTCAGTAACAAAAGCTAAGACTAATTTTTATGAAGGTAATATAAGGGGAAAAACATTGAGGGGACCCTGTGCCCATTCCGCGCAATATGTCAATTTCAATTAGCTGTTGTTTACTCTCCCCCATCCTCTTCAACCTCTTCCTAGAAAGAATTATGACTGATGTGCTCGATAACCATGTCGGAACGGTCAGCATCGGAGGAAGGATTATAACTAACTTACGCTTCGCCGATGACATGGCCTAGCTGGCAGCGAGGACTAACTAAAAGAATTCCTTGCAAAGCTAGAGAAGACGTCGAAGGCCTATGGCATGGAAATTAATGCAGAGAAGATCAAGGTCATGGCAAAAAAGAATTTTACAAGTGAAATACGGATAAACGGGCAAAAACTCGTGGAGGTCCCTACCTTTAAATATCTAGGGGCTATAATATCCGTTGAGGGCTCAAAGCCAGAAATTCTTGCCAGAACGGCCCAAACAACTGCAGCATTAAGCAAACTGAAAAACATCAGGCAAAGCAAGAAGCTCTCCCTGAGATCAAAGATTCGACTAATGCGCTCTCTGGCGATGTCAGTCTTCCTTTATGGTTTAGAGGCTTGGACGCTCACCGCAGACCTCCAAAAAAGAATTAATGCGCTTGAGATGAGATGTTTTCGAAAGGTATTAAACATCTCCTACACGGCGCACATTACGAATGAAACGGTCCGCGACAAAATTAGTACTGTCATTGGCCCATCCGAGGACCTTCTCACCTCAATAAAAAAGAGGAAATTACGATGGTACGGACACGTGACAAGATCTGGAGGTCTCTCAAAGACGATATTGCAAGGCACAGTCCAGGAAGGGAGGAAAAGAGGCAAACCAAGGAAGAATTGGGAGGACAATATCAAAGAGTGGACCGGCCTTTCATTTAGCGATTCCCAGAAGGCAGCTCAGAAGCGTGACACTTGGCATGAGATAGTGCGCTGCTCAAAATGGTTCCCCAACGACCCAAGGTTACGGGACAGTTTAGTTCAGTCAGTTCATTTTAATTCAGTTTCATAATTGATTTATTCATTGATTGTTAAAAATTGAAAGGGGAAAAATATCTAAACCATATACCGAAGAGACATTCGGGGCCCCAGGCCCAGAAGGAATTGACATTAGAAGTTGAGTGGCTTATAGCATTTTAATATGGGATACCAAGAGTTTGTGAACAAATTTTTGTTAAGATAAATTCTTTTACACAAAACCTAACACATTTATTTAAACAAAAAATTGCATGATTGGGGCCACTTCAGTGCCAGATGTAAAGTTGAAAACACCTGATCATTTCAATTTGCCTGACAATGTATATATTTATCATTATTTTGTCAAGATCGTTAAAAATTGAATGGTCAAAATATCTTAAATATTAACCCAAAAAAAAGAAGACATTTGGCACCCCGCACTGAAGGGATGGTCAGTAAGCATTCAGGACCTTAAAATATTTTAATATTGGCCATCGAGCTTTTGTATACAAAATTGGGTTAAGATCCATCAATTTAACAAGTAGCTAGCACTCAAAATATTTTTATAAAGCTCATATAAGCAAATAAAATTACATTATGGGCCACCGGAGCCCCATGTGTGTTTAATTGACGAAGAAAGTTACCTGTTAACTTCCTGGGAGTGTACACAACAGTCTCCAATTGTTTTATTGCGATCGAATTTACTCAGCCATAAAGGACATACACATACATACATTTATACATACAGAAATATAAAAGTTAATGTAAAAAGTACATTTATGGGCCCTCGGCCCCATTCGATGCAAGATGTTAATTTAAAAAATCTGTTCATTTTAATTCAGTTTTTCTTCAAGGATATATCTCTCGAGGTCGTTAAAAAGGGAATGGGAAAAATATATTAAACATTAATTAAAAAAAAAAGACATTTGGGGCCCCTGGCTCCGAAAATATTGACATTAGAAGTACATAGCCTTTATGTAAATTAATATGGGCTACCAAGTTTTTGTATAAAAAGTTTGGTTAAGATCCACTCATTTACTCTGTATCTAATGCATTAACTAATTTTTATGTAGCTCATAAATGAAAAATAAAAAAGACCTTAAGGACCCCAGGGCCCATTCAGGGGAAGATAGAAATTTGAAAACACCTGTTATTTTAAAGATGGATTAATATTTTAGAAAAAGAGTGTTTCCACAAAGCCATTCCGGAAGCATAATCAACAATTTCCCTAAGTATCATCGTGATCGGGTGAATGGTTTAGTCAGTTTTAGTAGACCAAAAAAAAAAAAAAAAACATACATGCATAATTTGATTTATATATATGTAGATAGATATAAGGGGAAAAACACATTAATGGGTCCCCAGGCACATTCCATGCAAGGTTTCAAATTTAAAAAATCGTATTCATTTTTTATTAATTTTCAACATGGATATATTTCTAAAGATGGTTTAAAATTAAATGGGAAAAATATGTTAAAGGTTTAAAAAAAAGACATTTGGGGCCCCCTGCCGCAAAAAAATAATAAATTGACATTTGAAATTCACTTCAATTATTTTAATGTGAGCTACCAAGTTTTTGTAGAAAAAGTCTTTTTAAGATCCATTAATCTACTCAATAGCTAACACAGAAACTTATTTTTATATAGCCTTTATTATTAAAATATGACATTAAGGGCCCAAGGGCCTATTCACCTCAAGATATAAAGTTGAAAACACCTGTTTATTTTAAGATGGATAATAATGGATACAATTATCATCATTTGTCAAGATATTTAATAATTGAATTGGGGGAAGACAATTTTAAAGGTTTATAAAAAAAGGTATTAGGGTCCCCCAGCCCCAAAAGAGCGGCCCTTAGGAGATGAATTACCTATAGTATTTTAATATTGGCTATCAAGAATATAATTTAAAAATTTGGTTAAGATCCATCCATTTATCAAGTAGATAAGGCTTAAATTAATTTTTATATAGCTCATATAATCAAAAATTGACATTTAGGGCCCCCGGAGCCCCTCTAGTGTTAAAAGGAGAAAAAAAGTAGCCAGTTACCATTCCGGAAGGGTACTCAACAGTCTCAAAATTTAATTTAAATTATAAAGTGATCTTTATTTATTTCGGAATATTTGCCTGATAATAGAACAGCTTTAGATTCTAAATAGGCCTATGTCATTGCAAAAGATTCAACTTTATAAATGATCGCTCTCTGCATTGAGAGATCGATGCGAGGTGCTATGTTGTATTTGTAAAGGACTGTGTAAAATTTAGCTCATTCAAAATAATGAACGTTATTAGCTCTGTGCATGTGTTTTGAGTTTCGCTTTGTGCTACTGCCTTTTCTATACCATGAGCCTGGGGTTGGACAATAACTTTTTAAAAGAATTCATAAAATTGAACTAATTCTGAAGGTTAGCAGTCTTCGAAATCACTTGAAAATTGTTCCATTAACTTGGCTGCTGCCCATCGGATGACGTCAGTACTGAGGTCAGCTAGGGTTATAAGAAAGCCAAATTTCTCATGGATGCCTTTATAGGCGCCTAACCGATATCGGAAGGCTCAAGAAAGTTTGCCAATGATTACCAGATACCCTTTGGTGATGTCCCTTTATCAAACTGACCCTTTGTCTTTTTTGTTAGTATTGACTATCGCTTATTTTATTATTATTATTATTTTTTTTTTATTTATTTTTTTTGCAGCGGATTTCCCCTTTTCTTTGGTCTTTATAGGAATCGAATTAAGAATGCTGTCTTTTAACAAACTCAATGAGAGACTTCAAATGCATGGCTGAATTCAAAGATATTCTCGGCCCTTGAAGAGATACATTCGTTTTCTCAAATCTTCTAATATTGTTTCTCAAAATTCAAGTTATTTTAGCGACTTCCAGTTGTTCAAGTTCCTCCCAAAATCCTCCTGCTTCAAGTCAACAGTCACGTGGCTGATTTCCGTTAGTTGATAAGTCTTTCAGTGCTGCAATATTCACATGTTATGATTTATTAACAGAACTTACAGCATCGTGTCGGGCTGACCATCTTGTGTCACACAAGGCTTTGTTGACAGGTATCAATTTCACGTGTTTTTTGAAGTACCTGTCAAGGATGAGTAAACGCAACAAGCTAGGTATAAAGATTTTTCAGAAAAAAAAATCTGACTGCAGCAGGACAACCTGCTTCACTTTTCCCAGCCAACTTAAGGGAATGAGCTGTGAAAGGCACATAATGAGCAACATTGCATTTCTCAGAATAGCCTGGACTCAGTTATACTTCCTGCTCATACTCGCAGCATTACCGTATGACTGTCAAAGACATTTTTCATTGAATAATACAAAAATGTGCCCTTCTTTAATTAAATCATTGGGGCCCATGGCTTTAGCCCGCCCAGCCCACCCCTTTAATCCACTAAAGGTGTAGGGGGTCACGCATCTGTGACGACGTGTGACGAGGGGGAGGGTGTGTTTAAAAATGTGACGTCACATAAAAATCGCAAAACGTTAAATAGAAGTTCCATAAAATATTTTCAATGTTTACAAATTATTTAATGACGTTTTTAAATGGCTTCATTCGTGTTACGATATTGGAATGCTGATTTAAACTAAATACACGTTGAAATGACAAACAATAATTTGCAACATGTTAATTGTTATTTTGAAAATATGGCATATTGGGGGGTGGGGAATGTCAAAGATTTGTGATGTCATATCGAAAAAAATCATGTTAAGCCTGGTCCCTTTTTGGATTCAAGACGTGTTAGCGCATTTTCGTATTATGTATCAGTACTTATGTTAGATATCAGCATTATGTAGTTATCAGTAATTGTGTTTAGATTTTAGACATATTTTTATGAATTTTCTTGTGTAATGAATATACCTGAAAAAAAATTATTTAAAAGTCATTTCTTTACATTTTAATTTTTTTTATTTTATCTTTAATCTAACTACAAGTGGTTTGTGGTCACTGAAATAGGACTCATAAATGAAACATTCTAAATTGTAATCAGCTAATCGCCCAAATACTCCATCAATTGTTGTTTGATAGATCGTGGTTGCCAATCTTGTCGAAAGTAGTTGAATGTTGAAGCTTGTTTCGAAAAAGTTTTCAATTTCTGCCCCTGGGCCGCTTAGATCTAGATTAAAGTCACCACAAATGATGACGTAAAACTCTCTAAACTTTTACACATATTCTAATGACGTCAACAAAAAAAAAAAACTAATTCTTTTGCACGCTTTCGCACCACTAACTACTAACCAATAACTTTAACTCTTCAATGCTTGAAAAACGATGTATTCGACTTCCGGCAATGGCGGCCGTTGCCTGCGCCAGTGTTATCTCTCGATTCGCAATTTTTTTTGGTAGTTTTAACGGGTTTTTTTTAACGGATCGAGTAACTGAGTGTTGATGCACAAATGGCAGGTCAGGACATACAAAAAACATATATACATCATGGGTCTAGGACTTATGGATGCTGAGATCTAGGGTGATGACAGACGGACAAAACGGGTGCAATAGCGCATTCGACTTCTCGAAAATGCGCTAAAAATGGGTGGGGGTCTAAGTTTTTTGTGACAAGGTATGACGCAGGGGAGGGTGGGGTAAAATCGGCAACTTCACGTGACGTCATTTATGGACGGCTTCTTAAGTTGTGAAGTGGTGACACCATGAGCTACCGTACCGGGTTACACCATGAACTACCACCCCGGATGACACCATGAGCTACCACCCTGGGTGACACCATGAACTACCGCCCCGGGTTACACCATGAGCTTACGCCCCGAGTGACACCATGAACTACCGCCCCGGGTGACACCATGAGCTACCGCCCCGGGTGACACCATGAGCTAACGCCCCGGGTGACACCATGAGCTATCACCCCGGGTGACACCATGAGCTACAGCCCCGGGTGGCACCATGAGCTAACGCCCCGGGTGACACCATGAGCTACCGCCCCGAGTGACACCATGAGCTACAGCCCCAGGTTACACCATGAGCTACCGCCCCGAGTGACACCAACCATAGCGACGCCGCTGATAAGCAGTAATAAAAGCGGCGTCATAAAATAATACATACCTATAAACATACACATAAAAATGAACGATAATTTTGGTAAAGGCTACAAGAAAGTTACTGAGGTAACAATCGTCCACCTCCCCCATCCCCCACCCCCATGAGGCATCGAATATTTTTAAAAAACATACACACACACACACCACCACCAATTAATATGTTTTAATTTTGTATTTATAGATAAATGCTTTTTTTTTGTAACTGCCATGCAAATACTAATAGCAGATATTTTTCGGCCCAGCGGTGACGTGTTTTTGTGTGTAGTTTTCATATATAAACGTCATCTGTGATAAGTACTGATTGATTTTCCAAACACATCCATACCTATTTGAGCTATCTTTTTTTTAACGAGTTTGCTTAATTATAACATCCAATATGTCATCAAACAAATGTAGTGCGACCCGTTTATTAAGACTCGAAATTATGAATATTTTTGTTTCACTATGGCTTTACCCCTTCAAAAAATCGAAGGGAAATTATCTGAAACGGCTGTACTTTTCGACTGCCCACAATAGCCGCTTTTAAAATATGTGTCGCCCCGGGTGGACCCCCCAACCTCCCCCAAGCCACGCCACTGCTTGCACTAGGATAGCGTAGTAGTCTAAATAGTTTTGAATGAATGTCTTGGTTATAATGTTTCACACTAAAATGTTAATGTTAATAAAACGTTTGTTTAAAAAAAAAAAATCTTTGGTCACAGGAAACGATGGTCACGAGTTCGAATCCATGCGAAGGCAAGGATTCGTTCCTGTGGCCTAAGGAGTCCCAGAGTCACCCAGCTCCGAATAGGTACCTAACTAACAATAGTTAGGCGGCTGGGTAATGCGTGGAACCATTATAGCCGTGACCTGTGACCGCTGCATCACTTGCCAACGGATCATCTGTCATGGTCTGTGGACGCAATTATCTTCTGCATAGTAGATAAGGTAAGGAAAGTTCTGTTAAAATTTACGTATACATTACATCAATAAGCACCACCAACAGTAATAATTTCTTTAAATGTAACGCAAACATGTTTAAACATGTTTTAATGACACAACTCTAAAAGTCAAATAATCACACGTCTTGCCACCAGTTTTCTGCACACTTCTTATTCAAAAAATACATCTCTTTTTAACTTAAGATAACGCAATATAGTATCCATTCAAACGTCCATTCAGAATTTTCATCGTTTACACTTGATCATTATTTATTATTGTTAGCGGCAAGATAAAGAATGTGATTATGACAGTATCTTTACAACACATGCGTTAGTTGTTATTCTTAAAAAGATCATGAAGTGTATTAACTTATCTTTACAACACTTTCATAAGTTATTATTGTTAAGTAAGGCAAGATCGTTAATGTAACATGGACTGTATTGTTACAACACTTCCATTTGTTATAATTGTTAAATAAGGCAAGATCATTAATGTAACATGGATAATATCTTTACAACACTTCCATTTGTTATAATTGTTAAGTAAGGCAAGATCATTAATGTAACATGGACTGTATAGTTACAACACTTCCATTTGTTATAATTGTTAAGTAAGGCAAGATCATAAATGTAACATTGACTGTATAGTTACAACACTTCCATTTGTTATAATTGTTGAATAAGGCAAGATCATTAATGTAACATGGACTGTATTGTTACAATACTTCCATTTGTTATTATGTTAAGTAAGTCAAGATCATTGATATAACATGGACTGTATTGTTACAACACTTCCATTTGTTATTATGTTAAGTAAGGCAAGATCGTTAATGTAACATGGACTGTATTGTTACAACACTTCAATTTGCTATAATTGTTAAATAAGGCAAGATCGTTAATGTAACATGGACTGTATTGTTACAATTCTTTCATTAGTTATTTTCCTTAAAGACGACGGATCCTGAACGAAATCTCAATGCTATTATCATCCGTTTTTGCCCTGCTTAGATCCATTCTGTCGGCCAAACAAAGTTCCTCCTGCCAGATGTTTGGCAACCCTGTTGAAGGCAACTTCATTCTCCGACCAGGCATGGGACCCAAGCGGTCAGCCACGGAGTTCCTGGCCAAGGAGACCAAAGAAAGAGGTTGGCACACAAGGGCCTTGATGTCTTCGATTCTTTTAAGGGCTTTCACATTGTTCCCTTTGAACTTTCGGCTGGCCTCTTCAAGGCTAGAGAGGGACAAAGACGGTATTTTTCCATATTCAACCAGAGACTTGATAACTGACATTGGGGATGATATGATGAAGTCTGTGTCCAGCTGTACTCTGGCCCTGGGAATAGAAACATTTAACTTGAAAATAAATATAGTTGAAATAAAAAAGATTTAAAAAAAAAACAATTTTATTACTAGATTTAAAAGAAAAAAAAAACATTTACGATAACAGAGTAAGACATCTCTAAGATCTTTGCACAAACTTTAAAAATTGATCTTTGATCTTGTCACCAAAATCAAAGGGACAAATTAAATCCTCGTATCCTGGGTGAAAAGTGAATTCGCCATTATTATAAAAACTACATCGAGAATAATCATCACAAAATTTTGTTAGGATTCGCTGTTTGTTTTAACAACCTTCACTTGAGTTATCTATCAAAGTGACGAGCTATCCCAGTGACGAACTATCTCAGTGACTAACTGTCTCAGTGACTAACTGTCTCAGTGACGAACTATATCAGTGACGAACTAAAACATTTGGCGAAAGGCCATTCTCTTTTTGTGCTGCCAACACAATGGAATTCTCTTCCATTACACAAACGTAGTATTTCAACTACTAAGTACTTCAAGACTTCACTTAAGACGCATCTATTCAAAATTTATTTTCAAAATTAATGAAACAACATTTCTTTTTAATGATTAACGTAGCTGATGTATAACGTATTGTCATTTATGTGGTTATTATGATATGAATGTTCATTTAATTAATATATTTATGTCATTATCTCCGTGTAAAACGCTATGAGCCCGGCTCCTTGCTGGGATACACCACTATATAAATTATAGATTTATTTTGATTTTTATTATTATTAAATCAAATAAAAGTAACACTGTTTTTAACTCGTAAAATTGTTGACAACATAATTATTTTCTAGTGTCATTTTTAAAATTGTAAATTAACCGTTGAATATAAGGGTACACAGACAATGTCAAGTACAAAAATAAATATGGACGTTAAATTCTTAGCTCACACTTTTGATGACAAGGCTCCATATTCTAGGAGAAATTTTGTGGTTTCTGGTCCCATTCTCATTGCGGTTAGCAACGGGGCCATACATATGATGTCACCGTCTAGGCCCGTGGGCTTGACTCCACTCTCCAGGTACTGTCTCATGGCCCTAATGTGACCCAGTTTCGTCGCTACGACGAGACCCATGTAGTTGAGTTGCTCAAGGTCATCTTTTGACAAGAACACCCGGTAGATGGCAGTAAGGCAATGTCTTCTAATCAGATGAGTGACACTTTCAGTTTCTCCATTATACTCTCGAGACAGATTGCTGTAAAACAAAATACGTCAAGTAATGCGCCTCAGATTAAGTGTATGCATGTTTGATTCTTTTGTTGGTGAGTAAAATATTTTTTATTAGTTAATAGAATTAATGACGAACACATTGTGTGTTATCGTTTGTGGATTACCGCAGAGAATGAAGACTTGGAAAGAATTTGCCTGGCCAGTTCCGTGAAAGAACTTACCTGGCCAGTTCCGTGAAAGAACTTACCTACCAGTTTCGTGAAAGAACTTACCTGGCCAGTTTCGTGAAAGAACTTACCTGGCTAGTTCTGTGAAAGGTACAGTCAAATCATGGTCGCCCGGAAAACGACTCACATTAATATCCTGGTCACCTGTGACATCGTTCCAGCTGGACAGTCGATAGAAGTAGATCACGCTTTTCACAGACATTTCATCCGTCAGTTTGAAGAGCAAGTGTACACTGGCTAAAAACACCATCGTATAGAATCCATAGAGTCTGGTTTGGTACGGGAAGTGGTTGGGGGATGGGGTCAATTTAAAAAATAATATTGAGATGAAAAAAAAAACAATACGGCCATGGTACAGGTAAAAAAGCATATGGAGGTTATGTTGGAATGAAAGCTTATATATACATATATACTGTGTATCACTCCCCAAAAATGACGGAAGTTTTCAAAGTAAATATATTTCAGCTGCAATCTCTTTATTTTGAACAAATGTTCATCAGAACAAAAATAAATAATGTAATATAAAACTTTCATGTATTTTTTAAATTTTTGTTTTATTCATATACTTGCAAATTAACAATTTTATGCGGACGTTCCGAAAGAGTTGGTGCGCTGCTTTCTAAAATTAGTAGCGTCACAGTCATACATTGCAAACTGTGTATATTTTGTTAAAAGAGGAAACGATTTGTAAACTTAATACAGAAACAACAAACGAACGTGTTGGCAAGGAGCCTGTCTCGGCGAACAAGCAAGATGAAAAAAGTTGCATTTAAATATCAACTAGAAACTAATAAACTAATTACAGATGAGAGCGTCAAAAGGGAAAGAAGAAAATAGAGAGTTCTAAAAGCATTTATACGAACCTGGTATTCGCTTGTCTTAGATGTATTTTATAAGAACATCTGTGTAATCTCAGCCGGATGATATATTATACATTGACATCGTAAGAAGAATTTTGACAAAATTGTGATATTGTATTGAATCTCGTACCGGCTAAACGCTGTCTCAAAATAACTTTAAAAACTCAAAGGCTTCTATTGCCATCATCAAATAATGATCAAAGCGCCATCATGAAAAAGCGATCAAAGAACCACCGGCATTATTAGTGGCGGGAAAAATGGCTGAGGTAGGTTAGTTACATAGTTTCCCGGTCGCCAACTGGGCTATAAAGGAAATAGGCAATGTATGAAATAGCAATTAATTCAAACTTTTTATTAAAACCATCAGTCATTTTAGAATGCCTGAATTTCACACATTGCCTGTTTTCATATATTAAAAAACAATTAATACTTACACCCAAGTCATCATATTGTCGTATTGACTGCCGAGGTCAAGCACTAATTGTGGCATTCCTTGACGAATTGTGTTTCTGATGGGACTGTTTTAAAGGTGATGGTCGCAAACAGTAAATTCACTTTAGTCAGATGGTGAGTATTGGTGTCGAAGTTGTTAAGTTCACAAAGCAGAGTGGAAATCTTCCCAGTTTTTCCTCACTTAAATACAAGGGTTTGGGGGATCTACATGAGCTGGTCAACTCGGTGCCCTCCATCGGCTTGACGTAATTACAACAATAGTTGACCGCTTAGGTGGATATGGTCAACGGTGTGTCCTTTACACAAGCTTGTGTCCAGTTAACAAAGCCGGCGTCTGCGCTTCGGCCACTCCTGACTTTCCTCCTGCTGGTCAGTACTGAAACTCAAGCTTGGACACCGGCGCCCTCCAACATATATTTTCTCCCAAACAAAACAATGTAAGAAGGTCGACGACCGGGCATGAAAGGACTTTGACGAATCATTGAAATTATGAGGTGGAACATTTTCATCAGAAAAGCCTGGTTTTAAGCCCGCTTACATTCGTGTGAAATCTTACGAACGCAAGCTGTCATTCGTGTGTTGTTATTAAATTACAAGTCTTTGAATATGTAAGCGTTGGTCTAAAAATGTGTACGTATGTTTTGTGTGTTTGTTGCTGTATTTCTCTGACATGACAGTCAATATATATATATATATATATACACACTTGACTAGTTTTTAATGCATTCAAAATAAAGACATACTTTTTTAAATACATTTATAGCACGCTACCATATAACACTAATGAGTTTCATATGAGATGACGTTATCCAATGACGTTATGAATTTCTAATCCAATGACATTATGATTTTCTAATCCAATGACGTTATGATTTTCTAATCCAATGACGTTATGAGTTTCTCGTGTCATGACGTCATGAGTTTCTCGTGTCATGACGTCATGAGTTTCTCGAGCACTTGCTTTATGAGTTATTCAAGCAATGAATTTGTGAGTACCTCAAGCGATGAATTTATGAGTACCTCAAGCAATGAATTTATGAGTACCTCAAGCGATGAATTTATGAGTACCTCAAGCAATGAATTTATGAGTACCTCAAGCAATGAATTTATGAGTACCTCAAGCAATGAATTTATGAGTACCTCAGGCGATGAATTTATGAGTACCTCAAGCAATGAATTTATGAGTACCTCAAGCAATGAATTTATGAGTACCTCAAGCGATGAATTTATGAGTACCTCAAGCAATGAATATTAGTACCTAAAACAATAAATTTAGGAATACATTTTACCGTCGTAATGTGTGCATTTGTGGGGGAGGGGGGTTGTGGGTGTTATGGTAAGCAATGCGGAAAAACAAAAAGATTTGCGGCTGTGAATCGGAGAGATTTTAAAAAATCGAATTATTATGTTAACACCCTAACCAAAGAATGTCTGAACTGACCTGAACTGTTCTTTAACCCGACGCTGGGTCGTCGGGGCACTATTTTGAGCTGCACAATATCTCATGCCATGTGTCAGGGTTCTAAGCTGCCTTCAGAGAGTCGTTAAATGACAGGCCAGTCCACTCTTTGATAATGTCCTCCCAACTCTTTTTCTTCTTCCCTGGACTGTGCCATTGCAATATCGTCTTTGAGAGACCTCCAGATCTTGTCACGTGTCCGTACCATCGTAATTTCCTTTTTCTAATTGAGGTGAGAAGGTCCTCGTAAGGGCCAATGACACCACTTATTTTATCGCGGACCGCTTTGTTCGTGATGTGTGCCATGTAGGAGATATTTAGTACCTTTCGAAAACATCTCATCTCAAGCGCACTAATTCTTTTTTGGAGGTCTGTAAACAATACTAGATGACTGACAGAGTAGACACAGACTTACTGGAAATGGGCTGAATTTTGGGGGCGGAGCCGAAGGGGTATTAGTGTGGACGTATTCGTGAGGACCAGGAGTACGCTGGGCAGAACGAAGGGAGACTCCGGGAGCCAGAAGGTAAAACAAGTTTTTTGGTAGTCAGTTATGAGCACTTGAGGATAAAATAGATTTTTGTTGTGGTCATGGTTGAACTGTTGAGGAAAAGGCGTATTAATTTCCAATGCACTGCCCAAAGATTGTCATGTGTGAAAAATATTTTAAGGAATTATTTGATTTACATTATACTTTATTTGGATTTAATTATTAACACGTACTTCACTTGAAAACGAGATAGTTGCAGTAAGCAACAACTCTTATAAATCTTTTTAGCATTTTATTTAAAATATTTAGAAACAAAAAAAAAATACATTAAATCATTGAAAGAGTATTATCTTTAATAGAAATGGATTTGCCACAGACTAGTATCCAGCATCCGATCAAGAAAAGTACTAGAAAAGATGTTTTAAAAAAAAAAAACTCGTGTGTGTCGCAGTGATCAGTTATAACGTCCTAAAGAATTCGGTAATGAAATTAATCCAGGTGGAACGTATTGTTTTATCAGTTGAGATGCCCATTATTATATTTTAAAAAATTGTATAGCACTATCTAACAAAATTTATTTTTAATAAAAATATTTAAAAACAAGTTTTAAAGATACCACGTTTTGTGAACTAAAAAGAAGAAAATAAACTAAAAACGTGGGGCGCATTCGGCTGAAATTTGGTCTATTAATGCTTTTACATTAAACTTTTCAGTTTCAAATTCCTCCACAGTCTATATATGATACTTCATTTAATTTCAGCCGAATGCGCCCCACGTTTTTAGTTTATTTTCTTCTTTTTAGTTCACAAAACGTGGTATCTTTAAAACTTGTTTTTAAATATTTTTATTTTATACTTTTTAGTTTTCATTTAAGTAGAATTGAGTTCTATAATTAATGAAATATTAAATTGTCATGTGAATCAAGTATGCATGCAAAATTTCATCAAAACATCCAGATCAGAAGTGGTTCAAATAAGGAATTCAATTTTTGCCCCGGAAATCCAGACAAGACGGCAAACTAATATAAACGTGGTAAAAATCAAATTATTTTTGCCCTGTTGCACTACTTTGATAATCGTTCAAAATGAATAAATAATATCTTTACTTGCACTCAGGTCAACAAACTTGTTTGAACAGTGATACATGTTTTGGCGGGATGTTAAAACGCTAAAATGTTAGGAAGGTGGTATGAAAAAATGAACTTGGTCACAACAAACATTTTTTTTAAAAATAGAAGTATTCATTAAAAAGAATTAAGCACCACAAACTATTCTTTGATTTGCGACACAAACGTGTTTTAATGATAACATTTGATAAACACAAACATGTTTTAATGATAAAAATTTAATGATAACATTTGATAAACAAATATGTTTTAATGATAACATTTGATAAACACAAACAAGTTATAATGATAACATTTGATAAAAAACAACATATTTTTATGATAACATTTGATGAATACAAACATGTTAACTGATAACATTTGATAAACACAAACATACAACGATAACAAATAATCCCACACCCAGTCATTTGTTTTTGAACACTTCCAATTCAAACGTCCCATCTCTATTTCAGATATAAGAAACAAACTTCCGATTCAAACGCCCCATCTCTATTTCAGATATTAGCATATAAAGTTTTCTGCTACATCCATTACGAATTTTCTCTCTGTCTATAACATATCCGTTAGTTACAAAATGTTAAAAAAGAGAATTCACGAATGTGAGTTCGAAGGTATCATCACCTGTTCTCGCCTGGCTGCGGTCCATTCTGTCGGACATACCAAGTTCCTTCTGCCAGATGTTTGGCAACCCTGTTGAGGCCAACTTCTCTCTCCGTTCAGGCATGGGACCCAAACACTCAGCTAAGGCGTTCCTTGCCAAAGAGACCAAAGAAAGAGGTTGGCGAAGAAGGGCCTTGATGTCTTCGATTCTTTTAAGGGCTTTCACATTGTTCCCTTTGACCCTTCGGCTGGCGTCTTCAAGGCTAGAGAGGGACAGAGACTGTATATTGCCATGGTAAACCAGAAGCTTAATAACAGACATTGGTGATGATATGATGAAGTCTGTGTCCAGCTGTACTCTGGCCCTGGGAATAGAAGAAATATTTAATTCGAACTTTACTTGAAAAAAATGTTAATCAATAATAAACAAGATATAAGTTAAAAAAGAAGAAAATTAAACCTTCGAAAGAAACATGAATGTATTAGTAAAACTTATTTGTATGCAATAGCCATCATTTTTAATCCTGTCACTAAAATAAAAGGAATAAAGCCAATCCTATTACCCTTCGTGATAATTAAATTAATTCTGAGTTAACTACGTCAACTACATCTTTAGAAATTATATTAGGGATCATTTGTTTAATATTCACTAAAATTATTTATTCCAGTGATCAAATCAAATAATAATTATAACTATTAAAAATACGTAAGTTTGTCAACTAAAATATCATTTTATATTAATTTTTGTTTAAAATAAGATATGATAAACGCCAAGACTAATCCTGTAACGAGAAGGGACATCACTCTTTTTTAAAATTTGAAAATATAGATGTTAAATCATAGCCATTTTGGTATCGAGATTAGATGAGCTCGTGTTTCTCGCCGTAAAATATTATCTGACGTCATTTTTACCTCATAATTTAATTTCAGAAAAGCGAACTCATGATGTATAATATTTCGTATATATTAAACAAGGAATATTACCGATAAATAAGCCATGAACTGGGATTTTTGTTTGTCTGACACACTGATTCCAACGCATCCAATAACATTCATGTAAGTTACTTGGATTTTTTAGGAAAAAAATGGCGCTTTGGGTGTAACGTAACAACTTATTCGTAAAATAGAATTTGAAGACATGTGTATATTGGTGGATTCGAATAAAGGTTACGTGCGCAATTTCAATAGCAGTTAATAAATACGGACGTTCCATTACTAACTCACCAGTTCGACGACAAGGCTCCATAGTCAAGCAGAAGTTTTGTTGGCCCTGGTCCTTTCCTCATTGCGGTTAGGAGCGGGGCCATACAGATAATGTCACTATCCGGGCCCGTGGGCTTAACTCCACTCTCTAGGTACTGTCTCATGGCCTTAAGGTGACCCAGTTTCGTGGCTACGACGAGACCCATGTAGTTGAGTTGCTCCAGGTCATCTTTGGAAAACAACAGCCGGTAGATGGCAGCAAGGCAATGTCTTCTAATCAGATGAGTGACACTTTCAGTTTCTCCATTATACTCTCTAGACAGATAGCTGTAAAACAAAATACGTCAAGTAAATCGTCTCATATTAAATGTATGCATATCCAATCATATTATTGTTGAATATTCTTGAGTTAAATACTGTTATTAGTACATTTTAGGTTGTAGGGTTCCTACGGCGCCCACTTTTTTCAAAAGCCCAAGTAAGTTTAACTTTGGTTGATAAATACGAAATATTAAAATTCTTGAAATGTATTCAAAGTATTGGACACGTCAAGAGAATGCAAACTGGTCGCATACCCAAAGATGTGCTATACTGCGAGCTGGCAACAGGAAAAATGTCGATTGGTCGGCCATGTCTCAGATACACGGACATATGCAGGAGAGACATGAAAGTAGCCAACATTGACATACAAAACTGGAAAAACCTGGCTGACGATAGGACCACATAGCGAGCCATAGTGAAAGAAGGATCACTAAGAGCAGAGGAGCTAACTAGGGAAGAAGCATTTGGAAAAAGAGTGAGAAGAAAGGCCAGGCAACACTGTCCAACTACATTAGTGTGTGTAAAATGCAGAAGAGACTGCCACTCAAGGATTGGTCTCATCAGCCACACCAAGAGCTGCAAATAATAAAGATAAAATATTTCGTAGACTGACAGATGCCATACCATACAAAGTATTTTATGATTGTAAATGCTCAAATCCTCTTTTTGCATCGTTCCCTTTTTCAAAATTATAACCCAACCTCAAACAATGGCGTCATATAATATTTTACGGCGAGAAACACCACACGCTGTTGTAACTGCTATGACTGTTGCACTACGTCCCACAGTGACTTGGGCGTTCAATATTTTTATGGTTTATGATTTACAGACATAATAATCACGATTGATAAAAAAAATGTGTCTGAAGATTTGTAGATTACCGCAGAGAATTAAATGCTGGTGACAACTGAAGGATGTACCTGCTAAGCTCCGTGAAAAGTCTTGTCATACCACGCTTGCCCGGAAGTCGCCTGACACACATTTCCTGGGCGCCTGTGACGATGTTCCAGTGGCGCATCCGGTAGGAGTAGGCCATGTTTGGCAAAGACAGTTTGCAGATAAAATAAGTACAGGCTAAGAACACCAGTATGTGGAGCCTAGTAAGTGTGGGGGGGGGGGTGATAAAACAAACGTGATTTTAGTTGAGTAAAATAATAACAACAATGTTACTTCTATGGTACAGGTAATAAATCACATGGAAGTTATGTGAAAACTATGTAAACAGTAAATGATGAGTATGCTTGAAAAAGAGATAACAAAACAAATTCTAGTTTCGTTTTTTCAAACCGTTAATAGCTCCGTCAAAGTCAATAGCTTGATTACGTAAGCTATTGTTACAAACACTATTTTCACAAACGCTATGTTCTCAAACTGTTTTCACAAAAACTATTGTTACCAACACTATCGTCTCAAACATCGTCAAAGAACAAAACAAAATAGAAGTATCGGGTAAGTAAATGCGATTTTAAACCGGTTTTGGTTTTACTGCTATTCTATGTGGCGTGGAATAAGGAAATGACGTCACATTTTCCGTTGAAATAAGAAGATGCGGTCCCACGCAGAGCTGGCAAAGATGGTGTGGAAGCGATGGAATTAAGGAAATGTCATAAATCATTGAATGACGTCATACTTCTCGCTAAACAACAAATGTATCAATTTACAAACACACTTTCGAAGCGCTCAAAAGCTGACAAATAATCGGTGGCCATTTTGGATTAAAATTGCCAGGAAATGCGAGAATAAAATTTGTTCCAATATTTGTTTTAAAAATTCAGTACGGAAATGATTTATTTTTAAATTGTTTAATCATATATAGTTTTAGAAAATTTTAAAACCGATTATCGCTTTAAAAACCAAAAACACGGGATTCCGATTATCGTTTAGCAACCCTATTTATAAACAATGTATTCGGTATATAAGTGAAAGTCGTACTCACATCCAGCACATAGAATCGTCGTACTGATTGTGGACAGCTTCTGAGTTTTGCCTCCCTTAAATACACGGGTTTGGGGATCTACAGCGTGTGGTCAATCAACCGCCATACATCGGCTTGACGTCATAACAACAAAAGAGTGACCGCCTTGGTGGATATGGTCAAGCCGCTGTCGAGTTCAAGTCGGTGACTGGTACACATGGAGGTGTCCAGTGCACAAAGCAGGTGACCATTACACAAGCTTGTGTCCAGTGAACAAAGTCGGTGACCATTACACAAGCTTGTGTCCAGTGAACAAAGTCGGTGACCGGTACACAAGCTTGTGTCCCGTGAACAAAGTCGGTGACCGGTACACAAGCTTGTGTCCCGTGAACAAAGCCGGTGACCGGTATACAAGCTTGTGTCCAGTGAACAAAGTCGGTGACCGGTACACAAGCTGTGTCCAGTGAACAAAGTCGGTGACCGGTATACAAGCTTGTGTCAAGTGAACAAAGCCGATGACCGGTACACAAGCTTGTGTCCAATGAACGAAGCCGATGACTGGTATACGAGCTGGTGACCAGTACACAAATTGGTGTCCATTAAACAAAGCCAGTGACCGGTACACAAGCCGGTGTCCAATTTTGAAATCCGATGTCTGTGCCTCGGGCACTCCTGATTGTCCCTTGCTGGTCTCGTCGGAACTCAATCTTGGACACCGTGGCCAACAAACAGACCCCTCCCCCTCCACAAAACAATGTGAACAATTTGACCACTGCGCATGAAAGCATTTTAACGATTTATTGAAGTGATTCGGTAAAACTTAACAATCGGAAAAGATTGTTTTTTAAGAAAGCTTATGGACTTTTGCCATCCTACGTCCGCAAGCTGGGCGAAGTGTTGCGATGGGGGGAAGTGTTCGGATGGGGTAAATCGTGAGGATGGGGGAAAGGGTGAGGATGGGTGAAAGGGTCGGGATGGTAAGCCAAGAGGCTGTCAATAGGGGAATGGGCCCATGCGCACAATCTGAGGGAATAATTGTTGTCCATGCTTGAACTGATGTCGGACTGATGTCAGACTGATGTCGGACTGATGTCGGACTGATGTCGGACTGATGTCGGACTGATGTCGGACTGATGTTGGACTGATGTCGGACTATCTGGCCTTTTTCTCTGGGACAAGAAGTTACAAGTCCTTAAACGGCAGGTGACTATTAAAATACAATTTTTTTTAGTTTGCAGTATGAGATGCGAGATTAAACATTCAGTGTATCGCCTCCTATTCGTGGCCCCACATATTCACGCGTTAAGTTCTAAACCCTATTGCATCCTTTTTAACATCATTTATTATTGTTGCACGCAAAAACAATATTGTTATTTTTAAAAAAATTATTGCAATGCAGAGGCATCGCTAAAGTTGGTGTCACCCGGGGCGGTAGCTCATGGTGTCACCCAGGGTGGTAGCTCATGGTGTCACCCCTTCACTACTTAAGAGGAAGTCCATAAATGCCATTATGTGAGGTTGCTGATTTTTACCCAACCACCCCCACCCCTGCGTAATACTTTGTATTTTGTGTAAGTCTTCACTCTAATATTGTACCACACGAGACGCCATTGAAAACGTCATTAAATGAATGTAAACAATCAAATATTGAAGTGGAACTTTTATTTAAAGTAGTGTTTTTATGTGACGTCACATCTTTAAAAAAAAACTCCCCTCGTCAAACATCATTACCCCCTGTGTCGTATAAAAGGGGTCTGGTTGAGCGGGTCTAAAGCCAGAGGCTCCCATTGATTTACATGTTATTATAGTGTATAACAAAGATGGCCAGTATTTGTATGAATCCCTGAAAATGCCCTGTAAAGTCATACGGAAATGCTTCAAATATGAGTAGGAAGTTAAACAGAGTCCATGCTATTCTTCGTGAGAGATGCAGTGTTGCTAATTATGCGTCGTTCACAGCTCATTCTTTTAATTAGATTGGGAAAAGTGCAGCAGTAAAATTTTAGACTTTTGTGTCACCCCCCTGATGGCTATCGACCGGGGCGGCCGCCCCTCCCCCCTCACGACGCCACTGTTGAAATGAAGTACTCTTTAAAAAAATAGATGCATACTCTGTATGTACAATTTCTACATATGTATGTGCAGTGACATACATGTGTAGATATTATACATACAGAGTACAGTGACACATGGCTTTAGATAGTGTGCAGCTTAAAATGGTGCCCCAACAACCCAGCGTCGGGTTAAGGGACAGTTCAGTTCATGTGCAGTGGAAATTTTGTGTGACTGGGCATTAACAATGTTTCTCTGTTGTATATTATTTCTGAGTTTTACTGGTCTAGCGGTAGCTCAATTGGCTTTCGTAACGAGACCATAGAGAGTCACGGGTTCAAGCCTCATGTGTACATTTTCCCCCTCCATTTTCTGTCAATTCTAATGCGTATGTTGTTGTGCGCATAGAAAATGACTTAATGGTACAGTAACACAGTATCGGTAACTATAGTATTCGGTGCTACTGTCCTCTTGTGCTTGTTTATTTTATTTGTTGTTAAATATTGTTGCAGTAAAAAATTAAAATGTGTTTAAATTAACATTACTAACTAAATTCGTGAAATACATTACTTAAAAACACATACCTTCTTGCAATATTACTACACTTTTACTGCATTAAAGATTTGTAAATGGGAAAACAGTTAAACAGGGTATGAGTTAGCGTGACATCTGGATTTGGTGAAATCCAAAAAGTCAATGACAGCATTCATTGACATTTTGGATTTCACCGCAGCTAAGTTTTTATTTTTCATTTCTTTTTTTAATCCTTTATATTAATTTGTGGTGTCAGAGCCGTGCGGCCGACCGACCGTACGACCGACAGACCGACCTTGCCGAAAAAAGTTTGGATCGATTTTTAATCCCCTTTCTCGTAAGCTAACGAGCTGAAATTTTGCAGGCACAATCATGCTAATAATAAAAATGATGTATCAAATTTTCAAATCGATCGAATGGACAGTAATTGAATTATTGAATTTTTAAATAATGTTATTTATCTCTTTATATCATGTTAATTCTTTTGAGATATAGTGTTGTAGTGCGTAATATGTTCAACAACCTTTCATGTCGCGAAATAAGGTGCGCATTACATTGACATTACTTTTTAAAAATATATTCACGCATTATATTACACATGTTGTTTTTTTTTTTGTATTTTCGGATTGTTTTGCCCTCCGTATTATAATGGACATCCTTATTTTTATGTCTCGTATACAAAGGATTTATAGTGAAAAACTTGTTTTTTTACGTTTTTTAAAAAAAAATCGTTTTATTTGTGTAATTTGTTCGTTGAAGAAGGCTCTTTGCCGAAAAATTCTCTGTTTAGTTACGTCCTGGTAAAACTGCCCAAGTTGCTGCCGAAATCCAGATGTACAAGCCAGCCATCCTAGGGATAAGTGAATCCCGATGGACTGGCTCAGGCCAGATGGAGCTCAGCACAAGAAATCTGCTGCTATATTCAGGCAATGAAGAAGAAAATGCAGCTCAAATCTATGGAGTAGCACTCATGCTTTCCAAAACTGCCCAGATCACTCTTATAGGGTGGGTAGCTCATGGTCCCCGGATAATCACAGCAATATTTAGGAACAAAATAGCGAGAAGTCAATATGGATCTGCTACAGGTATACGCTCCTACCAACGACAGTAAAGAAGAGGACAATGAGGACTTCTACAACAGAATTACTTACATTATATATACATCTTTAAAAATAAATTATTTATGTTATTTTACTTTGTACTGATAAAGGCATGAGCCGAAACGTTTACCATTATTTGTATTAGTTGATAATAAAGCTTAAATTTATTGTTTTCTTACACAAATAGTTTGTGTAATTTGTTTTTTTATTAAAAAAGCTTTATGCAGTCCCATTCTGTATGCAGAAATTAAAGATTAATTAATCGATTTTTCGTTAAAAATTTTAATCGATTGAAATTAATTTGATCGACTAAATTGGATTGAAATTTAAGCAAATATTTCTAATATTTTTTCCCAATTTATTAATAATTTATCTTTTTGTTACTTACATAATTTTCACTCGTATTGATATAAATAATTTTTAAAGACGTGCATGCGTAAACAAAAAGGTTTTTCTTTCTTATTTCTTGCATAGCAAAACGAATTTCCTGTGTTACGTCACAAAATTTGGAAGCCATAGAATTACCACGACTAAACCCATTTCGCGAAATGATGAATCGCGACTTAACGAAATATATATATATATGCGTTATAAAATATAATTAATCGAAATTAATCAATTTAAAGATTACTTTTCCGATTAATCGAGCAAAAAACTTTTTAATCAGTACTAACTATAATTAGGCTATTTTTGATAGTTTAATCATATAATTAGATATATTTTAAATTTTCTCAATAGATAAAAAAAACAACAACCAATGTATACATAAGATCATGTTATTTGTCTTTTTTCTCACTGGTCACGTGACGATATTGTGTCGGATTCATTCCGTGCCGATGATGGCGTCAGATCTGTTTGGTTCCATAGAAGTGATGAGTTTAGCTGTGGAGCTCGCGCTATTGAACTCTCCACTGACGATGTAAATCGCTTTACGCGCCATCCTCTTGCGGTAGGACACAACGACGATGACAATGATAATGATGGTCAACAGAGCAGCGGAGACAACTACTGACACAATAGTTATGATAAGGGCGGTGTTTGTTGAACGCTCAATGGAGGTGGCTACCACTGGAGCTGGAAAAGAAAGGGAAAAAATTAGGGCTGCGGAAATTAACAATTAATTTATCGTTTAATCGTTAAAATATTATCGATTGAATATTGATTAAATTAATTTTAATCGATGCAAATTCGATTAAAATTTAAGAAAATATTTATAATATTTTTTCTTCAAAAGATTTTAAAAATTAATAAACAATTTAATAGTGCAGATCAAGGGATTTGTATCGCTAAGGAACATAGTACAACAGTTTAAAAAAGTTCAAAATATATTTTTTCTGTGTTTATGAGATAGGGGAAATAACACAATAAAACAAAAATGTCATATTTTCAGTTTTTGTTACTTCCCCTGAGATGTTTGGCATTAATCGAAAGTAACGATTAATTCATGAAATTAATCGTTATTTTATCAAAAGATAACGATTAAATTTAAATTAATCGTTACCAGCCCTAGAAAAATGCCAAGCTAGTAATTTGCACTATTTAATTTTTTTACTTCGTTATTGAAAAAAATCAGTTTTAATAATTTTAAAATTTACCTCTGAAATCTAAAGCTAATATCCTTAACACATATTTTGCATCATCATTTTCTGCCTCAAGCGACAAGGAAATTTAAATAAATTTAAATAAATTGGCAGAAATAGGTAACATAACTGTAGATGAGATAGGTATACATTCACTCCTAAAAAACTTAAAAATAAACAAAGCTACTGGCCCAGATGAATTGCCTGCCTGTTTACTAAAAGAATTAAGCAATGAACTGTCCCCAATCCTTGTAGTTCTTTTTCAAGCCTCTCTAAAACCAGGGATCCAGGATTGGAAATTAGCCAATTTAATGCCACTTTTCAAGAAAGGTGATAGGTCCGACCATTGTAATTACAGACCTGTATCACTTACTAGTATCACCTGTAAATTACTGGAACACATAATATATAGCAGAATAGTTAACCACCTTGACAAATATAATGCCCTATGCCCACACCAACAAGGCTTTAGAAAGAACAGATCATGTGAAACACAATAGATAGGCCTAATAGATGATCTATCAAAAGGCTTAGATAATAATGATCAGATAGATACTATATTACTAGACTTCTCAAAAGCATTTGATAAAGTTCACCACCTTAGTTTACTTATAAAAAACTTCAAATACTTTGGAATCTCAGGTCCCTTACATCACTGGATCCAAGAACTCCTATTGGGTAGGGAGCAAACTGTAATAATTAATGGATCTAAATCTACACCAATAAAGGTTAACTCAGGAGTTCCACAAGGAACTGTCCTAGGTCCCTTACTATTTTTAATTTATATAAATGACTTACCCAACAATATCTCATTAGGAACAAAAGTTAAGTTATTTGCTGATGATAGTATAATCCATAGAACAATTAAGTCAGAACAAGATAGCAAAATTTTACAAAAAGACTTAGATGAATTAATAAAATGGGAAACTAACTGGAGTATGTCCTACCACCCAGAAAAATGTCAATTGCTAAGAGTAACAAAGAAAAAGAAAGAAATAAATTCAAAATACTTCATTCATGGAAAAGAACTAACCCAAACTAAAGATGCGAAATACTTAGGAGTCATAATAAATGAGAAACTATATGGGAATCCCCATGTCAATGAAGTTATTTAAAAATCAAACAAAACCTTAGGCTTTATAAAAAGAAACTTTTACAAATGTAACAAAGATATAAAACTAAAATGCTACCTCACCCTGGTGAGACCTATACTAGAATATGCATCTTCTGTAAGGGACCCATCCACCAAAGAAAATATTGATAAGTTAGAACAAATCTAAAAAAGAGCTGCCAGATTCATTACTGGAGAATATTCAAAACTGACAAGAGTAACACCATTAGTTAAATCATTAAACCTTGAAACACTAGAGGATAGAAGAACCAAGAGTAAATTAGTAAATATACATAAGGCAATTAATTCTAATTTAGAAATACAACACAAATATAACTTAATACAACCCTCAGATAGACATAAAGATAAAAACACCTTTCTTATTCCATATGCAAGAACAAACACATACAAGTTTTCTTTCTTTCCGTCCGGTATTTGGGCATGGAATGGGTTGCCTGAAGAAACCAGGAAGCCAACACTTTATCATCATTTAAAACTCTAGTAAGAATACAGGGCTTAACACAAACCATAGAAATACGTAGGACGCAATAATCTTCTGTACAGAAGAAGCGTCTGTAAAATATAAGATAAGATAAGAAGATAAATAAGATCTCGGAAAGTAAAAACTCTTCAATGCTTGAAAAAATGATGTATTCGACTTCCGGCAATGGCGGCCGTGGGCCGCGCTAGTGTTATCGCTCGATTCGCGGTGTTTTTTAGTAGTTTTAATGGGGGTTTTTTTCGAAGATATATTTTATTACTAAAATAACAGTACTAAAATACAGGTAAATATTGTTTTAAACTTAGTGCGGTCTTTTGGATGCGTAAAATAACTATTCTTAGCCTAAAAAATGAAGTCAGTATGACAATAATATAATAAATGGATTTCACGCAAATTTTTTAATTTCATAACCGGTTGATCGTAATACGGGAAATCCTTACGGGAATGAGTCGGAAGTTTATTGAAAACCTTATGCGACTTTAAGAGATAACGTTTCATTTGAACAAGTTACCTTCAGTACACTCCGGGGGGCGGTATCCAATGGTGCATCCAGCATCACATAATCCAGACGTCGGATCACAGGTTCCATTCTGGCAGTGGCTGGGACACTTGTTGACACAACCTTGACCCCAGGTTCCGGGCTCACACACTTAAAGTGTTAAGATAATGGAACTACATTATTAAATATCGTTTATCGGGGTGGTAAAGATTTTTTTTTCTGAAATCTAGAAATAAATAAAAAATAAATAAAATAAATGTTACAACTATGTCCTCAAGTTGACATAAATACATCAAACAAACAAACATTATTTTACTGTTACCGGGGGTGTTTCAAATCTGTACAGACCTAATATGAAAGCGTGAAGCACAGATGAAATATTCCAAAAATACTAACCGTACTGACAGAAGCTTCCATACCACCCGTTCTCACAGGGAGCACCGTTCTCACACCCGCCTCGAGCAGTGCACGAATTGTTGGGGCAGTGGCATACTGACCACAGCTGTGGTGTGCTCGTTGTTGTTGGTGTTGTGGTCGTTGTTGGGTGTGTTGTGGTTGTTATTGGTTGTTTTGTGGTCGTTGTTGATTGTGTTGTGGTTGTGGTTGGTGGTGTTTTTGTCGTAGTTGGTGGTGTTGTGGTTGTTGTTGGTGGTGTTGTGGTTGTTGTTGGTGTTGTGGTCGTTGTTGATGGTGTTGTGGTTGTTGTTGGTTGTGTTGTGGTTGTTGTTGGTTGTGTTGTGGTTGTTGCTTGTTGTGTTGTGGTTGTTGTTTGTTGTGTTGTGGTTGTTGTTGGTTGTGTTGTGGTTGTTGTTGGTTGTGTTGTGGTTGTTGTTGGTGGTGGTGTGGTTGTTGTTGGTAGTGTTGTTGAAGTAGTTGTTGGTGTTGTGGTCGTAGTTGGTGGTGTTATGGTTGTTGTTGGTGGTGTTGTTGTCGTAGTTGGTGGTGTTGTGGTCGTGGTTGGTGGTGTGGTCGTAGCTGCTGAAATCATTGATAAAGATATAATTTTTTAAAATCATACAATTCGTTGGTGAATCTTGTATTTAAAATAATTTCTGAATGCATATTTTTAAAAATTTCAAATCTACTATGTCATTTCTATGTCTTGTGCTCTTAGATGCAGGGTGTGTTTTGAGTTTTTATGGAGACACATTTGTGAATTGTTTAAAATCTTTATATTAACTCGTAGCATCCGATTGTGTAACACAAAATCGTTGGATCGATTTTAATCCATTTCCCGGTATCCCATTGAGCTGACATTTTGCAGGCAGACTAATGATGACGATAAAAATGATCTATCGAAATTTAACATCGATCGAATGTACTGTAATTAAATTTAATCATTTTTAGATTATTTCTATGTATCTCTATTTAGCATGTAATTGTTTATGCTAGTCTGTCGCACTACGCGTATTATATTGACCACACTTTCAGTTGTCTAATATATAATGGATTTATAGTCAAAAACTCTGTGTTTTTTTTCCGTTTCTTTAATGATTTTGATGTCATGTCAGAATGTGAAATGTTTTAATGCCATGCATTGAAATTGACTTTATTATTGAAAAAGATCGTTTGTCAAATTTTATATAATTAATATCATATGACAATTTTGTGAATCTTTGTATAGTGTATAATTTATTTTATAGAATCTATAGTAACTTAAAGGAGAAAATTATTTAACGTTAATTTCGTCACAAATTTTATTTTTATTATGTTTTAAAATTTTTCGTTTCCGTTATTTATTTTTTAGAGAAGAGAATTCTACTGGATTGTTACTAGGATACATTTACACTGTCTTAGTAAAAGGATAATATGGAGTCTGTTAATGACTTGGAATGTAAGTGACAATGAGTATAAATTTAAAAAAAAATTAATGATAAAAATGGTTTCGCATAGTACTTTTATTTCCTTTGTGACTGCAAATAAATGTCCATGAATAACTTTATAAATAATAATTGATTAAAATGTGTAATCGGATTGTAGCTAGGGATTATAACTATTTCTTTTAGAAGTTTTTTTAAAAAACAAATAAATCTTAACCTATAATATTGAGAAAATTTCAATTAACTTTCAAGACGAGTTTGGATTTATACTAAAAATTAATTTATAATACCTTCACATCGCCATTAAATTAACGTAGGCTTCATTTCCCCATGGACAAGTTTTAAACTTTTTCTGGCTTTTGTTTTGGACATGACAAACCCTATAGCCACACAAAAATACATTTTGGCAAATTGTAGTAGAAAGCGGTGGTTAGACTTAACAATCTTTAATCTCGTTCTAACGTTTACTTACTCAGAAACTATAAAAAATATTATAGCTATGCTTGTTTCTTAAAGTTATTGATAACTATATTTTCTGAACTTACGATCAAATAAAGATGTTATGGTCGTAGTAGTCGTAGTCGTTGTCGGGGGTGGTGGAGCTGGCGTCATAGGTGGCCTTGGTCTTGCAAATGGCCAACGCCTTGGAAATGGCCAACGCCTTTTACCTGGCACTCGCCACGGAGTCCTCCTCCTATGTAAGAAACCACCTTTTCTTTGATCTTAATGTAAAATGGATCAAATTAAAATATATTTTAATGGGAACCAAAAATCTTACCAAATCATTACAGCAAAATTGTTTTCCTAAATTATTCATAACGATGTTTTCTGAACTTACGATCAAATACAAATTTCGTGTTCGTAGTCGTTGTCGTAGGTAGTGGGGCCGCTGTCACAGGTGGCCTTAAAACTGGAAATGGCCTTGGCCTTGGAAACAGCCTACCACTTGTACCTGGCACACGCCATGGAGTCCTCCCGTATACGAGACCACCTTTCCTTTGATCTAAATGTAACATGGATATAAAAATTGTTGATTTTATTATTTTATCCGTATACAACAAAATAAAGCATGTTACAACTTGACCACTCCACAATCAACGGAGAAGACGCACACAAAGAAAGAGATTGAACTTCCGTTTACATAGAACTACACACACAAGCACACGAACATAGGGATGTTACTGACAGTTCTGACAACCACATATAGATGTCACTGAAAGTTCTGAGATACACACATAGATGTCACTGACAGTTCTGAGACACACACATAGATGTCACTGACAAGACTGAGATACACACATAGATGTCACTAACAATACTGAGATGCGCACATAGATATCACTAACAACAAGCAAACTACTATTGAGATGTTACTCAACTATACCCATAGATGTCCACTACAAGCACACATAGATGTGACCGACAAGCACACATTGATGTCCCCGACAAGCACACTTAGATGTCCCCTAAAAGCACACATAAATGTCACTGACAAGCACACTTAGTACCTAAAGAAAAAAAAACCATGTGATAAAAAAAGTGTTAATTATGTCTTTGTGTGTTTTTGTATGTGCATCACATACAATCTATAAATGCACACTCACATACACACACGCACAGAAACTAATATCTCTATTATATCATTGCTTATTTTCGATAATTTGTACGTATCCTAAATTCAAATTTTACCACGAAATCCAGTTTCGTACATCGTCTTATTTGTATAAGTATTTATAGAATGTTGTTTGCATACCTCATTTGTTGGAATATTAAATTATTGGTATAGCTTCACACCATTTAGTTTACTTTGGTGCGCGTGGTGCGTCTTAAGTTTTTTGTTAGTGGAAGACCGGTATTTCATTGTAGGTTTAATGAGGGCATTATTCCATGAAGTAAAAATATGTAGGGGAAGGTAATAAACAAAAGTTATATATGTCGAGACTGAGTTACAGTTTTAAAGTACATATTTTTGGTAACTTGTAGGAATGAAAAGGGAACAATAATTTAGTTGCTAAAGATACTCTTTATTTAATATTTTATAATTAGAAATTAGTTTAAATTGAAATTATGTCATAAGTTTGAAATAAATAATGTATAATTAATACTATTTACCTATAAAAATTGTTTTGAACTATAACTAAAGCCAACCAGGTTATGCAAAAAATGTCAATGTAAAAACTGTCTAAAATGTTTAAGTACACACACACTTCACGCCTCCATTTCCCAAAATAAAACAATATTACGTCATTGAGTTTTTAATCAGACACCATTAAATCCTTTACAAATAACAGCGCATAACTTCTTCGGCTTTTTAAAATTGAACGACCACGGTAGTAAACAATAAAAGGTCATCAATGTTTACCATAATTCGATGTCAAAATATTTCTTAATAAACTTAACTGTCCCTTAACCCGTGGCTGGGTCGTTGGGGCACCATTTTGAGCTGCACACTATCTCATGCCATGTGTCACGGTCCTGAGCTGCCTTCTGGGAGTCGCTAAATGACAGGCCGGTCCACTCTTTGATATCGTCCTCCCATCTCTTCCTTGGTCTGCCTCTTTTTCTTCTTCCCTGGACTGTGCCTTGTAATATGGTCTTTGAGAGACCTCCAGATCTTGTCACGTGTCCATACCATCGTAATTTCCTCTTTCTAATTGATGTGAGAAGATCCTCGTAAGGGCCAATGACAGCAACTATTTTTATCGCGGACAGCTTAGTTCGTCATGTGCGCTGTGTAGGAGATGTTTAGTACCTTTCGAAAACATCTCATCTCTACCACATTAATTTTTCTTTGGAGGTCTGCGGTGAGCGTCCAAGCCTCACAACCATACAGGAAGACTGACATCGCCAAAGAGCGCATTAGTCGAATCTTTGATCTCAGGGAGAGCTCCTTGCTTTGCCAGATGTGTTTAAGTTTGCTTAATGCTGCAGTTGTTTGGGGCATTCTGGCAAGAATTTATGGCTTTGAGCCTTCATCGGATATTATAGCCCATAGATATTTTAAGGTAGGGACTTCCTCAAGTTTTTGTCCGTTTATCCGAATTTCACTTGTGAATTTACTGTTTGCCATGACCTTGATCTTTTCTACATTGATTCCATGGCATAGGCCTTTATTGTCATCTCTAGCTTTGCGAGGAATTGTCTTAGTTCGTCCTTGCTGCCAGCTAGGCCGTCTATGTCATTGGCGAAGCGTAGGTTAGTTATAGTTCTCCCTCCGATGTTGACCGTTCCGTCATGGTTTTCTAGCACATCTGTCATAATTATTTCAAGGAAGAGGTTGAAGAGGATGGGGGAGAGTAAACACCCTTGTCTGACACCAACAGTGGTCTTGAACCAATCTCCCAGCTTGCTGTTGTAGAGTACTGCGCTGGTTGCTCTGTTGTTCAGGTTCTTGATCACTGCAATGAGATTAGCATTAATGTTAAATTTGTGCATAGGTGCATAGTTGCCCACAGTGCCGCATGCCACAATCTGTCGAACGCCTTTTTAAAGTCTATGAAGATATGTTAGAGTTCGCTCTGGTGTTGGTGATGTTTTTCATAGAGCACTCGCAGGTTAAAGATTTGCTCCGTTGTGCTCCATCCTGCTCTGAACCCTGCCTGTTCTTCTGCAATGATTTGCTCTGCTTGTGGTTTCAGTCTGTTTAGTATTATCATAAGCATGACTTTGCTGGGGTGACTACATGTGGAAGAAAATCAGCAGTCCCGAGCCTGCGCTCTTCATGGGGCTTCCCGGAAAACCCCCTCAGCCCTCTGGCCCCCTAAGGGACGTAAAGACTGAGAAGCCCCCCGGAGCGGTCGCTGCTACAAGCGGCCGCCTGGGCGTCCAGGGCACTGGGCCGAAAACGCCTCCCACTAAAGTGTGCCTCCCGAGGGAGGTGTGGAATTTACCTATTGTGACTCGCTATCAACATAGTATCACTTTGGCGCCACCACGGCAAAGCTTACGAGTCTATATAGTTTAGATCGCCGCAAAGCGTGGGGATCATCACTGACCTAACTAGGGTTTAACCCCCACCGGAAGGTTTCCTCAGAGCTGGCGACCAATAGCGTTTCCTAGCGGTACCTTTTGCTATTCCGTACTGGCGCTCCTGGCCCTAAACCGGCACCGCTCAACAGCGTTGCTAGTTAATTGAGGGGGACGAAACGGTCGCTTCGGAGTAACCCGACCCTCAACGGGTACTTTGGTTTTCATCATCGGCATTGCATCTAAATGCTTTGCCTAAGATCCGTACAGCGACTGTAATCATATTTGACTAGCACCTAACGCCTAACAACGGCCTTCGGCTATCTATTCGGGTGAGTTTTCCCGTGTTGAGTCAAATTAAGCCGCAGGCTCCACTCCTGGTGGTGCCCTTCCGTCAATTCCTTTAAGTTTCAGCTTTGCAACCATACTTCTGGGGTGACTAAACAGGCTGATTGTACGGTAGTTCTGGCACATCAGTAAATTACCCTGATTTGGGAGCGTAATAACCAGCGATTGTGTCCAGGGTGTTGGCCATTCTCCTGTCTGCCAGATCTTGTTGCACATGTTGGTTAGAATGTTTATTACTTGGTCACCTCTTGCCTGAATCAGTTAGCCTGGAATGTTGTCTGCTCCAGCTGATTTCCCCTTTTTCAGTTTTCGCACACCTCATCACGGAGAATAGAATGTCTGTGTTAGTTGGAGTCTTCATTATACAGCTCAGTTTTCGGTCCATCTTTTGATAATTTCTTGATTTTCTGAGATACATTTTGCAGATTTGTCTTGTATGGGTGAGATACGACCTTGTTTGATGGATGTCAAATCTTTGACAATCTTGAAAGCCTTTTTTTTGTGGAGTTATTCCTTAGTAAATTTTTATCGACGTTTGAGCATTGTTGTTCTATCCGGTCTTTTTTGCTTTTTTCCCCATTTCTTTTCTGATCTTTTTATTAATAGCTATGTATTTGGGTGCTCCTTCTGCAGTATTCTTTACGTTCGTAAGTTTTCTTCTCTCATCGCATAGTCCTAGAATATACGTGGAGACACATGGTTTTTTTATTGCATGTTTCTTGCAAGTACATCTTTTGCTATCTCAATTATTGTGGTATTGAAGGTATCAGTGATTAGATCTATGTCCATATCCCTTTCTGACTCACATAGTGCGGTCAGTGGAGCAAATTTTCCTCCAATTTTTGCCCTGAACACCTCTGCGATTTCAGGATCTTTCGGTTTTTCAAGGGCAAAGCGTAATCGTGAATTGTCTTGTTTTGCGATCTTTTTCAGGTGGAGATGGAAAGTCATCCGCACCAGGTTATGGTCACTGCCGATACTGCTCCAGGGAAGCTTCTAGTATTAGCTGCTTTAATGCATGATTTGAATCGTTTTCTGACCAGAATGTAATCTCAGTGGTTTCTATGTTCTCCGTATGGTCTGTGCAAAGTCCATCTTCTGAATTTTTTATGGTGACCAATTGTGTTAGCTAGCAGGTTGTTGTTATATCTTGCAAATTCGAGAAGTCGAAGCCCTCTATCGTTGGTCAGGTCATTGCAAGAGTGTCCGCAAGCATCTGCCCAGTTGGTACATACATCTACTCCAATCTTCGCGTTCCAGTCAACTTGGACGACGATAATGTCTTTCTTTGGTGTTTGATCCACGATGTCCTGTACTTGATCATAGAAGGTCTCTATTTCTCTATCATCATAATAAAAAAGATCATTATTTTGGTTTCTACTTTAAATTTGATGTGGGGGTTAAAGATAGATTTAGCGAGTCCGTTAATTTGTATAGAGGAGAACGTGGTTCAGTTAGCGAACTTTGTGTTGTTGTTTGTGTGTGTGTTTGTGTGTGTGTGTGTTTGTGTGTGTGTGTGTTTGTGTGTTTGTGTGTGTGTGTGTGTTTGTGTGTGTGTGTGTGTGTGTGTGTTTGTGTGTTTGTGTGTGTGTGTGTGTGTGTGTGTGTGTGTTTGTGTGTGTGTGTGTGTGTGTGTGTGTTTGTGTGTGTGTGTGTGTGTTTTTGTTGTTGTTGTTTTTTTAATTTATTTATTCCGAATCAGTAACTGTTTAACCTTTTCGTAAGAATAAACTGTAACATAAATCTCGCTCTAGAAATTATTTATTTACACTTTTTTTTAACTTACGTGGCCTAAAAGACGAGTTGCACTTTGGCAAGACCAGCACTAAAACAATGACAAAAAGTTTTAAAGCCATCATTGGACGTGATCCCCGCACCGTCTTTACGTGGGAGAATACTGAAAAATGTGAGGATAAGTTTTACATTTTAATACAATGAAGAAATTTGATGTCGTCTTTTCATTCTTATTTTCTTTTTTTTTTTTTAAAGTGCTCATTTCATTTTAATTAATAATAACACTTTTACTAAAATCCGGGGCTTCGTTGTTAAAATATGAAATCGATCAAGCGTAAATTTGTTACAAGATTAAATCATGCATGATTTTTTTTTTTTTTTTTTTTTTTTTTTTTTGTGTAACGATTATTCTATTTGCGGATGATAGCGTAGCAGATTTTTTTAAAATTATTGTTCTTAGATTATCTGACGTATACAAATAATGACTTATTTGATACCTGCCACTTTATTTACGTATACAAATAATGACTTATTTGATATCTGACACTTTATTTACGTATACAAATAATAACTTATTTGATACCTGACACTTTATTTTACATTTATAAATAATAACTTATTCTGACACTTTATTTACGTATACAAATAATAACTTATTTGACACCTGCCACTTTATTTACGTATGCAAATAATGACTTATTTGATACCTGACAATTTATTTTACGTTTATAAATAATAACTTATAAATACCTAACACTTTATTTACGTATACAAGGATTCATCTTTCAATACATACAACATTTAAATGTAAGTCAATATAATTTTTTTTTTAAATTTAGTTTCTAAAATTTCAAATTGTAAATTTTTTTTTCTTGATGTTGAATCTTAAACCGACCAAAAAAAAAACATTGAGAAATTTCGGTGCTTTTAAGTTAAAACTTTAAGTTTTATTTGATTATTCTGTTTTTTTAAAAATTAAATTAATATTTGCTTATACTGTTAGTTTAGATTAAGTATACATTAAAAATACAACAAAGGCACAAACAACGAAGATGCCACTCCTATGATTAAATTTTAAATGAAGACTAAATAACTGAAGAAACCAGGAAAGCCAACAATTTATCATCATTTAAAACTCTAGTAAGAATACAGGACTAAACACAAATCATAGAAATACGTAGGACGCAATAATCTTCTGTACAGAAGGAGCGTCTGTAACATATAAGATAAGATAAATTATTTAATATATTTCAAACATTACTCGTGAAATAAATCTCTTAACGCATGAACAAAAAATATCAAAGATGAAACTGGACACCATTAAGGCCGGACACAGATTCAGAAATTCAATTTAACCTTTAAACTACAAATTACCATACATTAACATATCAATTTTAAACTTAGCACAGATCGCGTTAACTCGACTCACCGGTCGTTTGACTCCACTCAAATAATTGAAACTAGTGTCAACCACTCAATCCGTGACATCATGAAACAAGTTCGGGGATCCCCGTGTTTTTAAAGTGAAAAGAACCCCTTGCAGACAAAATAACTCGTTAACTAACTGAACCTTACCAGAGCTCGTAATCTCCCGGATATAATTTTAAAAACTTCCAATGTATTTGTTAATGAGAATCCTTGTTGAAACTGTTAAAATTATCTCGTTAAGTGCTTGACCCAATTAATTTCAATCCCTTTGAAAACAAACTGCTTGACCTTAGCTGAATGTTTTCACGCCATTTTGTCGAGTGCATCTTTCCGGTCATGTGACACAAGTGATCATGCAATTTTATTTTTGTTTCTCAAATGGACTATCTTCTTATTTTATCTCATCTATAAAGACGCTCCTTCGATGCAGAAGATCATTGCGTCCACAGACCACGAAGAATGATCTGTTGGCTAGTGATGCAGCGTTCACAGGCCACGACTATGAGGATTCCACGTATTACACAGCCGCATAACTAATGTTAGGTACCCATTCGGAGCTGGGTAACTCAGGGCCGCCTTAGGCCCCGGGAAAAAATCCTTGCCTACTCATGGATTCGAACCCGTGACCATCGGTACGCTAGTCGAAAACGCTGCCACTCGAACACCGAGCCCTTATATATTATATCACGTTCTATGCATTATTTCAGTACTGAGTACATTGTCCGTTCTGTCGTCATTATTTTAGTACTGAGTACATTATCCGTGCTGTCGTCATTATTTTAGTACTGAGTACATTATCTGTGCTGCCGTCATTATTTTAGTACTGAGTACATTGTCCGTGATGCCGTCATTATTTTATTACAGAGTACATTAGCCGTACAGCCTTCATTATTTTAGTACTGAGTACCTTGGCAGTGCCGCCGTCTAAGTTTTTGTATGAATTTCGTAAAGTTAAGTAACTGGTTGGCAGTGTGGTCTTGTTATTCAGTTGGTTACTTCAAGAAAATGTACCGCTAGTTATTTGATACCTTGCATTGTAAGTAGATTGGAAGATAAACGTTTTTTTTGTCTGATCACGATAAGCCGCGATATCCATGACAAGCCACTGTAAATGGGAAAAGCTATAACACCTTTGATAAGCAACACCACCAATGATAAGCCGCATCAGCGCCCATGATAATCTACCCCACCCATGATAATCTACACCACCCATGATAATCTACACCACCCATGATAATCTACACCACCCATAAAAAATCTACACCACCCATAAAAATCTACACCACCAATGATAATCTACACCACCCATGATGATCTACACCACCCATGCTAATCTACAGCACCCATGATCTGAACTGTTTGTCAGTACTGATTTAATATGACTAAAAACGTCGAGCGGGTGCTTATGGGGTTTTACATTTGCAGTTCACTCATCCTCTCACGTACAGATCTCTCTTTTGCCTGCTAAATTATAAATCTTAAATTTTTATACCAAACACCTCATAAGCGCCCGCCCAACGTTTTTAGTCATATTAAATGAAAATCCTTGAACTTCTAAATTTTTAATTATTTTCTTCTGTTTAGTCCACTTATAAAAAATGTTTGTTTTTTTTAAACATGGTTTTGTTGGTTTATTTTTTGGACGTCCAACTTATCTCTTGACCCCACTTTACTACTCCCACAATTAAGCGTTGCTCGAGCGATTATAGTATGAGTTCCTCGTGCGATGACTTTATGAGTTCCTCTTGCGATGACTTTATGAGTTCCTCGTGCGATGACTTTATGAGTTCCTCGTGCGATGACTTTATGAGTTCCTCTTGCGATGACTTTATGAGTTCCTCGTACGATGACTTTATGATTTCCTCGTGCGATGACTTTATGAGTTCCTCTTGCGATGACTTTATGAGTTCCTCTTGCGATGACTTTATGAGTTCCTCGTGCGATGACTATGAGTTCCTCGTGCGATGACTTTATGAGTTCCCAAAGCGATGCTTTTATGAGTTCCTCGTACGATGACTTTATGAGTTCCTCGTACGATGACTTTATGAGTTCTTCGTGCGATGACTTTATGAGTTCCTCGTGCGATGACTTTTTGCAGAATAATTACTGTCCCGGTCAGCTGAGAGATGGAGAGAAGGGTTAGGGTTGGGGGGGAGGTAAGCCATAAGAAAAACAAGAAACTTTAGGTGAAAAAACGTATTAATTTGTAAGGCACTGCCTAAAGAATGACCTGTGAGAAAAATGTTTTAAATGAATTATTTGATATACATTTTACTTCTGCTTTATTTTGATTTAATTATTTACTGCGTACTTCACTTTTGAACAAGATGGCTGCATTATTCATCACCTGTTATAGAATCTAGTCTTTATTGAATTTTATTTAAAACTAGGGGTTGTATGTAGGGCGCCTACGCCGCCCACTCTTTTTTTTTTTTTTTTGGACAAAAGCCCAAATATCTTATCCTTGTTTCATGAATACGACATATTAAACTTCATGAAATGTATACAAAATATTTTCTTATATTATAAATGTTGATTTTTGGCGCTTCATCACATGCCTCAGCGGCGCGTGCAGCTTCTCGCGCTTCGACATCTCTAATAGATTTAAAAGTCTGAGCCAAACTTCGACATCTCTAATAGATTTAAAAGTCTGAGCCAAACGATTGAGTTGACGACAAAATCGATCGATTTGATCTAGTATTTGCCGCTTGCAGTTCTCAGCGTAGTTTCCTTCTCTTACGTCTGTAGCCTGATTACTGTCGACAACATAAAGCTGGGCAAATTGCGGTTCTTGGGCATTGACTGGCTGTAGATGTGACGTACGATTGTACATTTGTCCGTGAATCTTGAATCTGTACGGGCCTCTCCCTGGTAAGGCCATGATATTAGCACCTAATGATACAAACGAAATTGCGCTGTTATACGATCGGATGTTGTCCCGAAAATGTTTGAAATTGGGATGATTAGGTTCTGATAAAAGTTGTCTAAGGAACTCAGGATACTCAACGACGTCTCCATTGATGTCTTCCGGCTTAGGTAGCATAACCTTTCCTTTGCGACAGCACATCGTAAATAGGGCATCTGATGGACGCTCACCATCAAAATGCTTCGCCCCCCCCCCCCATACTGACAATTTAGAGATTGCCCACCAAACTGTCCACAATCATGTTGAACAGTGTTGCTAACGTTGAAATTGATTGCTTCCCGACGAAGAGCCTCATTTAGATGCTCTCGATGTTGTTGTTGAGATGCAGAGTTGGCCGCTCGATGGGCTCGAAGCTGAGCTGAAGACATGTGTGAAACGCGTTGATTTTGAGATGCAGCGTTGGCCGCTCTATAGGCTTGAAGCTGAGGTGAAGACATGTGTGAAACGCGTTGATGTTCAGATGCAGCTTTGGCCGCTCCATAGGCTTGAAGCTGAGCTGAAGACATGTGTGAAACGCGTTGATTTTGAGATGCAGCGTTGGCCGCTCTATAGGCTTGAAGCTGAGCTGACGACATGTGTGAAACGCGTTGATTTTGAGATGCAGCGTTGGCCGCTCCATAGGCTTGAAGCTGAGCTGAAGACATGTGTGAAACGCGTTGATGTTCAGATGCAGCCTTGGCCACTCGATGGGCTTGTAACAAAGCAGGGGACAGGCTTCTCATGCGTGTTTTTTGCGACTCATTATTTTTTGCGCGAATTTCTTCAACTGATTCAGGCGTTTGCTTTGCACGCCATCTATCTTTACGTTCTTTAAATCTGCGTCGTTTTCTGGTGACAGGGTCTTCATCCACCTCCATCATAATCTGTTTTAAACAAATTGCTTCATAATTTTATCTATCAACGATACATTTCTCCATAACATCTCACAAATTGATTAGCAAAGATAAAACTACAAATGAAAAGCAAATGATTAATACCCACTTGAACACCAAAATAAATTAATTATATAATCTACTGTACACAAAGTATTTTATTTATTAGGATTAATAAATACAAAATGTTGTCTACTTCAACACAATAGCAAAGATAGTAACGTAATTGTCTAATCTAAAATACAAAAAATGGTGTCTATGTTGTATACACCAACACACATGCTGACGTCACAGGTGCGTGTGTTGTTTCGGTAATTGGCGTTCTATTTTATTTATAAATCATTTTGCGCACCGATGCACACCAAAAATGACGTCATATTAAATATTTTTACAGCGCTAATCACCATACGATTTTTCAACTGCTATAGACTGTTGTACATCGTTCCTCAGCGTTCCACATCCATCCAGTGAGTGACTTGGACTATTATATTATTTACTAGGGTATCACCCGTCATAAATGACGGAAGTTTTAAAAATCAATATATTTAAGCTTTAATCTATTAATTTTGAACAAATGTTCATCAGAAAAAATCAATAAATATAATATAAAAATTAATGTATGTATGTATGTTTGTCCTTTATAGCACACTAAACCATTCATCCGATCACGATTAAAATGTAGTAGCTTCCGGGATAGTTTGTGTAAAAAAACCTTTTGAAATTGACACTCATTGGGGGGGGGGGGGGCGAAACACTTAATGTTTTTTCTTTCTTATGTGAGCTATATTCAGCTTAGTTTAGAAAATGAACGGATCTTGACCAAACTTAGTACATATATATTTTATAACCCATATTAAAATACCACACTGCGTTCAACCCCTAATGTCCATTCCTTTGGGGTGGGGGCCCATAATCTTAATTTTCCTAAGCGTTTAACACTTTATTTTCATTCTGATTTTAAACAACCTTAAAAGATATTGAAAGACATATATATCATGATTTCGATTGAAATAAAAATGTATTTTAAAGTTGATCTCTTGCGCCAATTGGGCCTGGGAGCGCTTAATATTGTTTTTGCCGATATGAGGTGTATACAAATTGTTATGATCTTAACCAAACGTGGTGTATAATGACCTTGATAGCTCTTTTTAAAATTCTATGTGAAATTGAATCTTTAATCTTCATCTCCTCGGGCCGGGGGTCCTGATTCTCTTTTCGTAAACGTTCATTTTATTTCACATCCTATGACATGGTGTCAACAAATATAGCTAATATATTAAATATGATCATAATTGAAATGAACAAATATTTCAAAATTGACATCTTGCACTTACTTGGCCAGGGTACCCTTAATGTCATGACATTGACATTCATGGTGGACGGTGGCCCCTATTTTTTTCAATTTATATTTGTTATATACAAATTAGTTTATGCGTTTTCGAACTTAATACATACATACTTTATAGCCCATATTAAAATACAATATGTGTTACTGTCTTGAAAAATATCGATTATACATTAAATATTATCCAAAATGATAAGAACAAATGTTTTAAAATTTACATCTTGCACTAAGTGGGCCACGGAACTTTAAATGTCCTTATATATCTAGATATATAAAAATTAAAGTATGTCTCTGTATGTGTGTGTATGTGTGTGTGTGAGTGTGTGCATGTCCTTTATAAACCATGAATCCGATTCGTCGTGAAAGCTTTGGAGATAGTTTAGTACCCTCCCTGGATGATTACTGACAGCATTGTGATCTATATTTAACACTCATGGGGCACCGGGTGCCCATAGTGTCAATTTTTGCTTACATAAGCTATAAAAATAGCTAAAGCGTTAGCTACTATGTAAATTGATGGATCTTAATCAAAGATAATATATATTACTTATGCAGCCAATAATAAAATACTATAGGGCTCTGAACTCTTAATGATCATTCCTTCGCGGCCAGGGGCACTAAATGCTTTTTTTAACCTATAAGTTTTTATTCCCAATTCGATTATTAATGATCTCGAGAAAAAATGACAAATATATCCTATGATGAGCAGATTAAAAATGAAAAGAGTTTCCAACTTTACATTTTTCAATGAATGAGACCATAATAAATATTTTTTGCTAATGTGAGCAATTTTAAAAAAGTATGCGTTAGCTACTGTGCATATGAAGGGATCTTAACGAAAATTTGTATACACAAACGTGATATAAACCCCATATTAAAAGGCTATAGGGCACTGAAAACAAAAAAAATGTAACTATTTATAAATATGAATAACAAAGAACTGTTTATTTGGCATGAATCCTTTGAAGTAAAACTTATCAGAGGATAAAAGAAAATATTAAAGTATCAACAGTTAATCGAATATACAATTTAATGTACATGTTTTAAGAATCTAAATTAACGCTTTCATTATTTTCAGCTCAGCATCCTTTCCAGTTAAGTAGGCTATTAAAATTAGGGCTGCGAAAATTAACGTTAAATGTCACGATTAATCGGTAAAATTATTTAGTAACTTTGAAAATAAGTAGTTTTTATAAGGAAAATAATATTAAAAAATAATAATTGTTTTTACTTAATAATAGTGAAATTTAAATTTATTGACATTAAATTGAACTACTTATATTTAAATATATCTCTTAAAAATACTGCT
>MUZC01002258.1:284846-354059 GCA_002072015.1 Radix auricularia
TAAACATATTCCCCTGATGCCCATATGCTCGATGGCACCAGGGCGAATGTCCAAAGGACCAATGCGTTAAGATGGCTATGGTTACCATTGTTAATTAGACGCCGGTCTGTGCAGCCGATTAAAAAAAATCTATATCCGCTTTTAAGTTAGAAAAAGTAGGTAGGAATGTAATTTTTGTGTGTTTAACTGATGTCTAGAGGCCTGCACGAATTTCTGGGTTTAAATTATCAGGTTTTTGTTTCATCTAGGGCTGTTATCGATTAATTAAAATTTAATCGTTAACTTTTGAAAAATTACGGAAAATTAATCGATAATTTTGATTAAAGCTGATAATAAGACGTATGACGTCATTAAACTGAAAATTTCATAAAATGCCCATAACTTAAGTATGTTATTTTTAAAAAATAAATATTTTTAGGATATATAATTAAATATAAGTAGTTTAATTTAATGTCAAAGAATTAAATTTTTGTTATTGTTAATTAACAACAATGTATTTTTTAAATATCATTTTCCTTCTAAAAATTGCCTATTTTAAAGTATACACTTTAAACACTTTTTTTAAAAAATGGAGAAGTTTGTACGTAAAAGAACAAACAAATATGAACTATTAATAATTAATTATTTATTAATAAATCGAAAAAAAATGTTTAAAATAGTTTCTTTCTTTAATGGCTATTTTATCGATTAAAATAATTTTAATAGATTTTTTTCTTCCGATTAATCGAGAAATTAATAGTTAATTTCCGCAGCTCTAGTTTCATAGCTGAAATAATCTTGTTACCCAACTTGAGTCATGACGTCATGTGACATGATCTTGTTACAATCACCATTTGTAAAAACAACGTTTAGCTTGTCAAAATTCATTTTGAAAATAAAATTATACAGATTCGTATGGTCTGTGATGACAAACACGCCATCATGTCACGTGAGAAATGATTGGTTGAAGGAGATCACGTGATGAGAAGAAGAGAATCCCAGAATGCTTGAGAGAGAATGCAGGCATGAGCAAGTTTGGTAGGCATGAGACAGACATGATGGCTGTGCTGAGTTCTCATTGAGTAGTTTTATCTTATCTTATCTGAGATATACAGACGCTCCTTCTAAGCAGAAGATAATTGCGTCTACAAACCATGACAGATGATCTGTTGGCAAGTGATGCAGCGGTCGCAGGCCACGGCTCTGGTGGTTCCACGCATTACCCAGCTGCCTAACCATTGTTAGTTAGGTACCCATTCGGAGGTGGGTGACTAAGGGACTCCTTTGGCCACGGGAACAAATCCTTGCCTTCGCATGGATTCGAACTCGTGACCATCTGTTCGCCAGTCGAGCGCGCTTGCCACTCGACCACCGTTTTATTTTGTAGAAAGCGTACATACGTTCTATTGCTGAAGTAAAGTTATTTGTGTTTACAAGGACATCAATATTTTCATTGTGAGCAAGTGAGCGCTATTAATTAACGCCTACAGGAGAGAATGGGCTCGAACAAAGCACGTTACACAGCACAAAGACACTCTTAAGCCCCCCCCCCCATGTCATAGCCTCCACCAGCCGGACCCGTGTAGTAAAAGCTGCTGGACATTACTTCTCCCTCTCCTTGGCCATCCTCAGCTCCAGCTGCGTGTTGAACCTCTCCTCCACCTCCTCCCTCCAGCTGACCATCGTCTGCTGCAGGCTCCTCAGCTCCTCGTCCTTGGCCTGCAGGGCCTCCAGCAGCGCGGCGTCACCAAACCGTTGGAGGTGGTCGCTGTTGGTCTTGAGCTGGTTGTTGGTCTCGGCACAGTCTCGGATCACTTTGCTCATCTCGTGGACGTGCTCCTGGATGGGGAGACACAGGCGAGGGCTCATTGGATATTACCGGTATCGGAGTACTAGATTTGGGGGTGGGGGGTAAACTTGGGTGCTATACTTGGTGGCTACACTTTGGTGCTACACTTGGATGATACATGTGGGTGCTTCAATTAGATGCCCTATTTGGGTGTAAGTTCAAGGTGCTTTTACATTAAGGAGTAACAATAGGTGCTACATTAGGAAGTAACAATAGGTGCTACATTAAGGAGTAACAATAGGTGCTACATTATGGAGTAACAATAGGTGCTACATTATGGAGTAGCAATAGGTGCTACATTAAGGAGTAATAATAGGTGCTACATTATGGAGTAACAACAGGTGCTACATTATGGAGTAGCAATAGGTGCTACATTAAGGACTAATAATATGTGCTTTTACATTATGGAGTAACAATAGGTGCTATATTTTGGGACAAGAGTGAACAATAAAATTTTAAACAATTTAAAATAAACATTAATTTAAACGTTAAATGAAACTATTTCAAAATCAAATTTTACTTTTAGATCTGAGCTTCGAGCGTTTAATGAACATGTTTGGAATTTCATCAATTTGGACAAAGTGGATCAACAAGTCTTTTAGTTCATCCACAAGGATACATGCCTTGGTAAATTTTATTATCGTGTTGTAGTAGCAGATTTGGGATCCGAAAATTCCACAATTTGTGTTGCTCATGTTGGTGTTAGAATTTCAAAACTAGATAATTTGATAAATGTAGGAGATATTATCCTAAACTCATGGACACAAATTACCAAATTACCTTGAGTAGAGTCTCCTATAGAGATATTACCCTAGACTCATGGACACATATCACCAAATTACCTTGAGTAAAGTGTCCTATGGAGTTATTACCCTATACTCATGGACACATATCACCAAATTCCCTTGAGTAAAGTGTCCTATGGAGTTATTACACTATACTCATGGACACAAATCACCAAATTACCTTGAGTAAAGTGTCCTATGGAGTTATTACACTATACTCATGGACACATATCACCAAATTCCCTTGAGTAAAGTATCCCATGGAGTTATTACACTATACTCATGGACACAAATCACCAAATTCCCTTGAGTAAAGTATCCCATGGAGTTATTACACTATACTCATGGACACAAATCACCAAATTACCTTGAGTAAAGTCTCCTTCATTCGTTCAAGTTCCAAAGTTTTCTGCTTCTCGAGTTCAACTTTGAGACTTGATATCGCCTCGTCCTGGATAGGAATCTCAAGGGTTGAAATCACGTCAGAGAGACAGGTGAAGAGGGAGAGATTGAGAGTGAGAGAGAGTGAGAGAGTGAGAGAGAGAGAGAGTGAAAGGTGGGAAAGATAACAATCCATTGAAAAACTACATATCATGGTACAGTACAAGCAATTTGTGATCTCAGAAAAGAACATTAAAAAAATCAATCCATTTAAAAACAACATGGAAACGAGCGAAATTGTCCACTCGTGTGTGACAGCATCCAGACACTTCTTGCGACTGACAGTACACGAATACAACACGCTTTCATTTTTGATACAACATACCAACACCACACATAACTGGGCACACACGAATACAACACGCTTTCATTTTTGATACAACATCCCAACACCACACATAACTGGGCACACACTAATACAACAAGCCTTGACTTTTGATACAACATACCAAAACCACACATAACTGGGCACACACGAATACAACACGCTTTCAATTTTGATACAACATCCCAACACCACACAGAACTGGGCACACACGAATACAACAAGCCTTGACTTTTGATACAACATTCCAACACCACACAGAACTGGGCACACACGAATACAACAAGCCTTGAATTTTGATACAACATACCAACACCACACATAACTGGGCACACACGAATACAACAAGCCTTGAATTTTGATACAACATACCAACACCACACAGAACTGGGCACACACGAATACAACAAGCCTTGAATTTTGATACAACATACCAAAACCACACATAACTGGGCACACACGAATACAACAAGCCTTGACTTTTGATACAACATTCCAACAATACACAGAACTGGGCACACACGAATACAACAAACCTTCTCTTTCATACAACATTCCTTCTCTTTGATACAACATTCCTTCTCTTTGATACAACATTCCTTCTCTTTGATACAACATTCCTTCTCTTTGATACAACATTCCCCTACTTTTTGTAACGGGACACACGAATACAACAAACCTTCTCTTTAATACAACATTCAGCTACCATTTGTAACGGGACATACAAATACAACAAACTCTCTCTTTGATACAACATTCCACACCTACAATACGTGGGCTCACACGTACACAACACACCTTCTCTTTGACCACCTTGTCCACCAGACCCTGCAAGGTGTCCACTTCGTGGTGGAGCTCGGACACATGGCTGTAGAGTTCCTCGTTACACGATCTCAGGTTTGTCTGCAGCACAAACAACAAACACAAGCGTAGTGTTATAAACAAAAAATTCGGTGGCTCTCAAATTATACTTTATTGAGCTCTAACGTTTTCAGAAGTTTTTAAAAAATCATTAATTATTCATTGCATCACCAAGCCATGCAGGTGAAAGAAAACTTAAGTCATCTGTAGATGTTATAGATTGAGGTTACGATGAAGTTACATCCTATATAGATGTTTCAAGTAGCAGATGTATTCCATACAGTTACGTGGACAAAAGACTGTCTCACTTACCAGAGCCGGGGACAACAGACTATCTCACTTACCAGAGCCGGGGACAACAGACTGTCTCACTCACCAGAGCCGGGGACAACAGACTGTCTCACTTACCAGAGCCGGGGACAACAGACTGTCTCACTTACTAGAGCCGGGGACAATAGACTGTCTCACTTACCAGAGCCGGGGACAACAGACTGTCTCACTTACTAGAGCCGGGGACAACAGACTGTCTCACTTACCAGAGCCGTGGAGATGACAGGAACAGGTTTGCTGGACAATGTCATTCGTGCTGAACTGGACTCTAGACTCAGACTGGAGATATAGAAAAATAGACGTCAGTCCCTTTTTGTGCACGTGTTCGATTAGAGTCAATTTAAAGGTCATTACCTCATGGGGATGCTTAGGGCCTTGCCTTACAGTTCAGGGATATGGTGACATTATTGGACGCGCACTCATATAGATAATTTTGTGTGTGCATGTCTTGAGTTATCATAACAGTATCTAAGTATGGCTTTGGGGGCCTTAATTGGGTACAACGAGATTGTGATAAGACTAGAAGTTTCTAGAACCGTGACATCAACTGACCTGGTTGCGTGGACAGTCCGTGGAGAAATGCCCAGAAGCCTGGACGCTTTCTGGCACTCCTCGTTGATCTCAAATATGACCGTCCTCTCGGTTTGTTCCAGGGCCTGACATTCAGATGACATAACATGGACATTCAATATAACAGATGACATTCAGATGACATAATGACATAACTCGGAAATTCAATGTAACAGATGACATTCACATGACACAATGACATAGCATGGACATTCAATATAACAGATGACATTCACATGACACAATGACATAGCATGGACATTCAATATAACAGATGACATTCAGATGACATAATGACACAACTCTGAAATTCAATATGGAGATCACATTCGTGACATATTGACATAGCTTGGACATTCAATATAACAGATGACATTCAGATGACATATTGGCATTAAATAAAATCAATAGATGTCCCTGTAACCCAAGTGTCGAGAGATTCGCCCCATTGAGTTATTAACCCTCATGCCACATGTCATCTAACAAATGTCAACACACTTTGTGCTTATAGAGTGAACAAAAAAGTGGTTGAGACTGCCATCAGGCTTATAGATTAGTTAATGAATAATATGTAAACAGGGTGTGAGTGAGTCTGACAGAACAGCGTACAGATTAGTAGATTAGTAGATGAATAATATGTAAACAGGGTATGAGTGAGTCTGAGAGAACAGCGTAAAGATTAGTAGATTAGTAGATGAATAATATGTAAACAGGGTATGAGTGAGTCTGAGAGAACAGCGTACAGATTAGTAGATTAGTAGAAGAATAATATGTAAACAGGGTGTGAGTGAGTCTGACAGAACAGCGTATAGATTAGTAGATTACTAGATGAATAATATGTAAACAGGGTGTGAGTGAGTCTGACAGAACAGCGTATAGATTAGTAGATGAATAATATGTGAACAGGGTGTGAGTGAGTCTGACAGAACAGCGTACAGATTAGTAGATTAGTAGATGAATAATATGTAAACAGGGTATGAGTGAGTCTGACAGAACAGCTTATAGATTAGTAAATTAGTAGATGAATAATATGTAAACAGGGTGTGAGTGAGTCTGACAGAACAGTGTACTGATTAGTAGATTAGTAGATGAATAATATGTAAACAGGGTATGAGTGAGGCTGACAGAACAGCATATAGATTAGTAGATTAGTAGATTAATAATATGTAAACAGGGTATGAGTGTGTCTGACAGAACAGCTTATAGATTAGTAAATTAGTAGATGAATAATATGTAAACAGGGTTTGAGTGAGTCTGACAGAACAGCGTATAGATTAGTAGATTAGTAGATGAATAATATGTAAACAGGGTATGAGTGAGCCTGACAGAGAGTAAGAAAACAGCCAACGTTTTGGCAAAGAGCCTTCCTCTAAAAACAAACAGTCCACCAAATTGCCCTCATTGACTGTTTGGGTTTCACCACAGCTAGGTTTTTATTTTTATTCGTTTTATTTGTGAACTATTTGTACGTTGAGAAAGGTTCTTTGCCCAAACGTTCCGTTGGTTGTTCTGTTACGTTCTGTCAGGCTCACTCCGACCCCGTTTACATATTATTCATCTACTGTGCTTACGGAGCACATTATGACATGTCATCAACAAATGTCAACGCACCTGCAGTAAGCTTCTCTCCCTTTCTAACGCCGCTTCTCTCTCAGCACTGAGATTGCTGAGAACATTCTCTTGGTCTCTCATCTGATCCTGGAGTCTGTCCATCTCCTGCTCGTGTTCCTGTGTTATTGGGACAAACACGTCATTGTTAGTCAAGTCATTGGGACAAACTCGTCATTGTTAGTCAAGTCATTGGGTCAAACTCATCATTGTTAGTCAAGTCATGGTTCAAATAAGTAGGTGATAGACTATTTGTGTAAGTAGTAAAACCAAATTTTGTATTTGTGCAATTAGTAGAATTGAATGTGTATTTGTGCAAGTTATAGAATTGTATGTGCATTTGTGCAAATTATTGAATTGAATGTGCATTTGTACAAGTTATTTGTGCAAGTTATGGAATTGAATGTGTCTTTGCGCAAGTTATAGAATTAATGGTGTACCGGTGCAAGTTATAGAAATGAATGTGTATTTGTGCAAGTATTAGAATCGTATGTCTATTGATGGGGCAATTCGCTAAGCTAATACAATAAGTTAGAATTAAAAGTGTCGGCTTTTGCCGAGTGTAAATTTGTCATCCCCGAGTTGGTGAATACAAACCTTCAACTACCACAGCCACAAGTCTTCAACTGTACGAGTCTGTTATGCCCCACCCCCTATAAACACACACAGTAACCTGTTGAATGTTGAACTTGACTCTCTCTACCTCCGCGCTGTTCTGCTGTTTGAGCTGTTCCTTGGCTTTGGACACAGCCAGCAGCTTTTCCTTGCTGGCCTCCCTTTGCAGGCGGCGCTGTTCTTCCAATTCCTGGGGAGTTGAGATTTAAAAAAAGTCAAATAACGGGAAAATTGTGGTGGGTGATGATGTCACCCCTTGTGATGTTGTCACCCCTTGTGATGGTGTGACCCCTTGGGATGGTGTGACCCCTTGTGATGGTGTCACCCCTTGTGATGGTGTGACCCCTTGTGATGTTGTGACCCCTTGTGATGGTGTCACCCCTTGTGATGGTGTCACCCCTTGTGATGGTGTGACCCCTTGTGATGGTGTGACCCCTTGTGATGTTGTGACCCCTTGTGATGTTGTGACCCCTTGTGATGTTGTGACCCCTTGTGATGGTGTCACCCCTTGTGATGGTGTCACCCCTTGTGATGGTGTCACCTCTTGCGATGGTGTCACCCCTGTGATGGTGTCACCTCTTGCGATGGTGTCACCCCTGTGATGGTGTCACCTCTTGCGATGGTGTGAACCGATGCTGTCCTCACCTAGCACCCCCCAGTGATGCCTTACCCTTAATACAGAGGGCTGGGACCTTTCATGTACACAGACACACACACGGAGATTTACACAGACACACGCACGGAGATGTACACAGACACACACATGGAGAGGTACACAGACACACACGGAGAGGTACACAGACACACACACGGAGAGTTACACAGACACACACACGGAGATGTACACAGACACACTCACACGGAGAGGTACACAGACACACACGGAGAGGTACACAGACACACACACGGAGTGATACACAACACACAGACGGAGAGGTACACAGACACACATACGCGGAGAGACATCTTTAAAGTTGGACAACACATACACGTACTTTGCCACACTAAGAGATGGGCACACACATATAAGCACGCACACATACACATATAGACAGGCGCTCACAGAGCAAGATACTCAGACACAACACAGACACACATAGGTAAACACACGCAAACAGCTGGGAGAGATATAAAGAGCCAAACGTAGAGACACACAGAGACACACACAGAGCAAAACGTAGAGACACACAGAGACACACAGAAACACACAGAGTCAACGTAGAGACACACAGAGACACACAGAAACACACACAGAGCCAATCTTAGAGACACACAGAGACACACACATAGCCAAACGTAGAGACACACAGAGTTAAATGGAAAAGACGTAAACAAGGTAAGGGTTAGCCTGTTCGCTGTTTTGTTACGTCCGGTCAGGCTAACCCTTACCTTGTTTACGTCTTTTCCATTTAATTTTGTATAAGCCTGATTGCAGTCCTACCCCTCATTTTGAGACAGACAGAGACACACACAGAGCCAAACGTAGAGACACACAGACATATAGAGACACAAAGACACACACAGAGACACACTCACAGATCTGACCTGAGACCCCCCATTACCTTGTGTTGAGCATCAACGAAGCGTAAACGTATCCGGGTCACAGCACCAATGTCAACTCTGTCCATGACTTAATGACTGCGCTCACTCAGTTGGCCCTTAGACCCGACCTTAAGATCAAACTAAAGGTTCAAGACGGGCAGCTGACCACACGGCATGGCTGCCCCACAGCAGCAGCGGAAAAACCCCCGGTGTGCCAAGACTTATCATTTCCTATTGGGCGAGGGGTTGGGCGAGGGAGGGGTTGGTGGGGGGGGGTGCAGACACGTAACACAATGGTCCCGGGAATTACAGGGTTAAATCATGTTACCTTCATAGGACTAGATGGGTGGGTGNGGGGGAGAAGTTTGGGGGGCGGGTAAAGTAAAGTGCCAAAGATTGCTTTTATGACGACCTCGCTGAGCTCAGACTTGGTAACCTTATTTGTTACAGACGCTCTTTCTGTACATAGGATTATTGCGTCCTAGGTTTATCTATGGTTTGTACCACATGACGGAGCCACACAACACGAGCACGTGACCACATAAAACATGTCGTCTATTCTCTAGATAACATATCGTTGGATCCATGCAACACTACAAAAAATTAATCTGAAAAAGTTCCCAACATCTGCGCTCAATAAGTTTTTTCAAATTAAAACACAAGCGAGTTTAAGTGCGTAATATTTTCAGGGTTTTGCGGTAACTTAAACATCGGAGCAACGAATACGCTGAACAGAAGGGGGCGTTACATATTGATATAGTTCAGGAAGGGGGGGTGAAAATGTGTGTGGTGGTGTAAAATACGGGGAGGGGGCGGGTTGTTTGCATTAAATGTCGACTTAACGTACTGTTGTAATCGACTAATCCTTGGTTGAAGATTTACTGCTTCAGCTCACAGGTTAAGCCAACTAATCCACACTTGGACTCAATGCGAGGCTTATCACCTGCACTTATCCCCTACCCAATGTTCTAACCTGGATATGTTACCGTTTCCAGTGTCGTTAAAATTGGGGAGCTGGGGGGTGGGGGTGACAAAAAACAACAACAAAAAATACAACCGTATCCATTTCCATATTCCTGGGTTACTACAGTAGTCACGCCCCCGTCCCCCCCACATAGCCATACCCTACCCCTCCTCTCCCCAGCCCCAGCTCCCCCACCCCGAACTTTGACTCCCGGTAAGGATCACAATATGATCGATCACTTTTGACAACCAATACATAAATCACGGCCAAGGTTGAACTCTTGCCGCTAAGACCTTCACTGCAGACTGGCTCTTTGGTGAACGTTCTTCTCTAGCTAACTGCCAGCAGCAGTAGATGTCACTCGAGCCGCAATAAAACGGCTTGAGTTTAATCCAGGGGTCTCCAAACTACGGCCCGCGGGCCAGATGCGGCCCGCGAGGCACGCTCATCCGGGCCCTGCAGACATTTTAATCTATAAAAAAAAAAAGATAATATTTTACCTGTAGTTCACCACAAAACTTAGTTGTTGGGGTTAGTAGTCGGCCCCAAAACTGCTGTTTGACAGTTAATGCGGCTACCCCCCCCCCGGCAGAAAATTTTGGAGACCCCTGGTTTAATGCAATAAAATGTATCTGAACAAGCAGATAATAAATGTCGTTTTTATTCCCTCACCAAATATATTATTTGACAGCCGCTACTAAATACATTGTATTTGTATTTGTTAGAATTCCATTGCTTTTTTTAATGATTGAATTCCATTTCTTATTAATTCTATTCTAAGAACAGCTTTGTATACAGATGAGAGAGGTTTTGTGTGTGGGGGAGGGGGCGGTAGAGTAGATAGTGAGGTAAATAAAAAAAAAAACATTTTCTGTTGTTCGTTATTTGTTGTTATTGTAATCCTAGCAATGATTAAGCGCCCAAACTGATCTGGAACAAGGGGAACTATGTCCTCTGTAGCCACCTCCCCCACTTTGCCTGTTACAATTAAGAAATTCTGGGCTTTCTTATAATAAATTTTAGACCTCTCCCCGTCCCCCCTCCTCCCCCCTCCCTCAAATAAATCGTTGCCAACATAACTTCTGATCTAGACTTTGTTTATTTTATCGTAAGCTACAAAATTAAATAAAATAATAATAAACCCTTTTCAGACCATGTTGGCCTTATGGGAGCAAGTGAAGTAGCGTTCACAAATTTCATTGAACACTAACGAGTAGGGGATTGTGTGGTTAGCCTACAAAGTTACCACCAAATAGTTACAAAAGGCCTAGTCTTTTTGCCATCGGTACAGTAAGTCCCGTATTTTAAAACTGTACATACAGCAAGACCTATTACTGCTGTCCTTAAAGCAAGACCTAATACTGCTGTCCTTACAGCCAGACCTATTACTGCTGTCCTTAAAGCAAGACCTATTACTGCTGTCCTTAAAGCAAGACCTAATACTGCTGTCCTTAAAGCAAGACCTATTACTGCTGTCCATACAGCCAGACCTATTGCTGCTGTCCTTACAGCCAGACCTATTACTGCTGTCCATACAGAAAGCCCTATTACTGCTGTCCATACAGCCAGCCATATTAATGCTGTCCACACAGCAAGCCCTATACCTGCTGTCCATACAGCCAGACCTATTAGTTCTGTCCATACAGCCAGACCTATCACTGCTGTCCTTACAGCCAGCCCATTACTGCTGTCCATACAGCCCAGCCAGTTTCTACTGGCCATCCAGCCATCCCCATTACTGCTGTCCATACAGCAGGCCCTGTTGTACAGCTACCCATATACCCACCCCTATCTTAGTACTACGTGCTCGTGTCACAGTTGAATGCTCACCTTCTTAAAGTTCCCCAACTGAGCCTGGAGCTCTGTAATGATCTGCTTGTCCTTCTCCACCTGATCGGACAACTCGCTCGTCCGTTGGTTGCTCACTTCCTGCTCTTTCCGCAGTTGCCAAAGTTTGTCCTGCCCCGCCCTGGCCACAGCTTCCCTCACCTGGGAGTAAAACAACATCCGGGTTAAACACCACAGGATACTCCTTCTTGACTCGCGTTGATCACAATATTTCCACGGATTTCTAAGACTATTTCCTTACTGTTACCACAATAGTTGAGACATAATTTACAATAAAAAGTAATACGATAGACTTAATGTTGTTCGATTAATTAATTAAGCAACATTTTTAAAAAAAATTCCTCAAAAGGTCAAAGTAGGTTCGTAGCTTATTTACACCATAATCATCAATATTCATAATTTGCATGGTATGCCCCGGTCCGTCCCGTCCGCGACGCTACTAATTTTAGAAAGCAGCGCACCAAAAATAATTCTTTTCGAACGTCCCCATAAAATTGTCAATTTGGAAATAAATGAGTTTTTAAAATAATATTCATAAAATAAATGAAAGTTTTATGTTACTTTTTTTTTTTTTTTTTTTGTTCTAATGAACATTTGTTCAAAATAAATAGATTTCAGCTGAAAAATATTTATTTTGAAAACTTCCGTCATCTTTGACGGGTGATACCATAGTGCCATTATATGTTGTATGTAGGATTTGAAAGTTTAACATTGAATGATTTAATAATTATGTGCGTTACTAATTTTATAATTGCTTGGGTACTGCGCTCAATAAATTATAAAATTGTTATCAATATTGGAATTTGTTACATAATGATAGTTCCGACATTTATAATTTTTTTAAAAAAAATATTTTCTTTTAATTTTGTGTGTGTGGGGGGGGGGATCCGTTTCCCAATAGGCGTTGCAGAATTTACACATACTTAAAACAATAGGGATGTTCATAATATGGCGGGAATCTATAAATAGATATATTATATCTAATTTTATCTTTTTTTAAGGACAAAATTCATAAAAAATTAATAAAAGATATGAGTCAACACGTGAATGTAGGTATATTGAGAATGATTGATCTTATCAGCTAATTTTTAATTCTTCGTTAATTTAAGACAGCTAATTCGACTTGCAAAAATAAAAAAAAGCCTAATTTTACTAAGCTAACAATTTTGAGATCATAGTGATTTGACTGTATTTTTGGCTCAAAACTTTGTTCCGCTAAAATGTAATCTATAATAGGAACATTACGAAATGAGCTATGACGTTTTCCGGTTTTAGAAATAAAGAACCCTATAGAAAATTGTGTCATTGGGATCTGTTAACAAACTAGCCGCGGTAAAAGGTCAACAAATGTTATCACCTGGTGATCAATCTCAGCCTGTAACTGACTCTCCTGTCGTCTGATGGCGTCCTCAAGTCTGACAATCTCTTCCTCCTTCGTCTGCAAACAAAACAGTTATCTGTGTCATAGAAAAACTACAGGACACAATAACACAAAAACTACAGGACACAATAACAAAAACTACAGGACACAATACCACGAAAACTACAGGACACATAACAAAAACTACAGGACACAATAACAAAAGCTACAGGACACAATAACAAAACTTACAGGACACAATAACACAAACTACAGGACACAATAACAAAAACTACAGGACACAATAAAAAAAACTACAGGACACAATAACAAAAACTACAGGACACAATAACTAAAATACAGGACACAATAAACAAAACAACAGGACACAATAACAAAAACTACAGGACACAATAACAAAAACTAAATAGACACAATAACTCACAAACTAAAGAACATAATAGCAAAAACTACAGGACACAATAACAAAAACTGCAGGACACAATAACAAAAACTAAAGGACACAATAACAAAAACTACAGGACACAATAACAAAACTACAGGACACAATAACAAAAACTACAGGACACAATAACAAAAACTACAGGACACAATAACAAAAACTACAGGAGACAATAACAAAAACTACAGGACACAATAACAAAAACTACAGGACACATAACAAAAACTACATGACACATAACAAAAACTACAGGACACAATAACAAAAACTACAGGACACAATAACAAAAACTACAGGACACAATAACAAAAACTACAGAACACAATAACAAAAATACTACAGGACACAATAACACAAAAAACTACAGGACACAAAAACTACAGGACACAATAACTAAAACTACAGGACACAATAACAAAAACTACAGGACACAATAACAAAAACTACAGTACACAATAACTAAAATACAGGACACAATAACAAAAAAAAGGACATAATAAGGTAAAAACAATTGTGAAAAGAGACACTTGTGAAGTGGCTATAATGAGATATGGCCCTCAGGAGAGATGGCCCTAAGAGAGATGTCCATAAGGAGAGATGGTCCTAAGAGAGATGGCCCTAAGGAAATATGGCCCTCAGGAGAGATGGCCCTAAGAGAGATGGCACTAAGAGAGATGGCCCTAAGAGAGATGGCCCTAAGAGAGATGGTTATAAGGAGAGATGGCCCTAAGAGAGATGGCCCTAAGGAGATATGGTCCTCAGGAAAGATGGCCATAAGAGAGATGGCCCTAAGAGAGATGGTTATAAGGAGAGATGGTCCTAAGGAGAGATGGTCCTAAGAGAGATGGCCCTAAGAGAGATGGCCCTAAGAGAGATGGTTATAAGGAGAGATGGCCCTAAGAGAGATGGCCCTAAGAGAGATGGCACTAAGAGAGATGGCACTAAGAGAGATGGCCATAAGAGAGATGGACCTAAGAGAGATAAGGAGAGATGGCCATAAGAGAGATGGCCCTAAGAGAGATGGTTCTAAGAGAGATGGCACTAAGAGAGATGGTTATAAGGAGAGATGGCCCTAAGAGAGATGGCACTAAGAGAGATGGCACTAAGAGAGATGGCACTAAGAGAGATGGCCATAAGAGAGATGGACCTAAGAAAGATGTGCCTAAGAGAGTTGGACCTAAGAGAGATGGCCCTAAGAGAGATGGTTCTAAGAGAGATGGACCTAAGAAAGATGGCCCTAAGAGCGATGGCACTAAGAGAAATGGCACTAAGAGAGATGGCACTAAGAGAGATGGACCTAAGAGAGATGGTTCTAAGAGAGATGGACCTAAGAGAGATGGCCCTAAGAAAGATGGCCCTAAGAGAGATGGTTCTAAGAGAGATGGCACTAAGAGAGATGGACCTAAGAGAGATGGCACTAAGAGAGATGGCACTAAGAGAGATGGCCCTAAGAGAGATGGTTCTAAGAGAGATGGCCATAAGAGAGATGGCCCTAAGAGAGATGGCACTAAGAGAGATGGTTCTAAGAGAGATGGCCCTAAGAGAGATGGCCCTAAGAGAGATGGCACAAAGAGAGATGGTCATAAGAGAGATGGACCTAAGAGAGATGGCCCTAAGAGAGATGGCCATAAGAGAGATGGCCATAAGAGAGATGGACCTAAGAGAGATGGACCTAAGAGACATGGCACTAATAGAGATGGGCCTAAGAGAGATGGACCTAAGAGAGATGGCCCTAAGAGAGATGGCCCTAAGAGAGATGCACCTAAGAGATATGGACCTAAGAGAGATGGCCCTAAGAGAGATGGACCTAAGAGAGATGGCCCTAAGAGAGATGACCCTAAGAGAGATGGTTCTAAGAGAGATGGTACTAAGAGAGATGGCACTAAAGGAGATTGCCAAAAGAGAGATGGCCATAAGAGAGATGGACCTAAGAGAGATGGAACTAAGAGAGATTGCACTAAGAGAGATGGCCATTAGAGAGATGGACCAAAGAGAGATGGGCCTAAGAGAGATGGGCCTAAGAGAGATGGCACTAAGAAAGATGGCCCTAAGAGAGATGGTTCTAAGAGAAATGGCACTAAGAGAGATGGCACTAAGAGAGATGGGCCTAAGAGAGATGGACCTAAGAGAGATGGACCTAAGAGAGATGGAAATAAGAGATATTTGCCTAAGAGAGATGGGCCTAAGAGAGATGGCACTAAGAGAGATGGGCCTAAAAGAGATGGACCTAAGAGAGATGGGCCTAAGAGAGAAGGCCCTAAGAGAGATGGCCCTAAGAGAGATGGACCTAAGAGAGATGGACCTAAGAGAGATGGCACTAAGAGAGATGGGCCTAAGAGAGATGGCCCTAAGAGAGATGGCCCTAAGAGAGATGGACCTAAGAGAGATGGACCTAAGAGAGATTGGCCAAAGAGAGATGGTCCTAAGAGAGATGGCCCTAAGAGAGATGGCCCTAAGAGAGATTGCCCTAAGAGAGATGGAACTAAGAGAGATTGCACTAAGAGAGATGGCACTAAGAGAGATGGGCCTAAGAGAGATGGGCCTAAGAGAGATGGACCTAAGAGAGATGGGCCTAAGAGAGATGGCCCTAAGAGAGATGGCCCTAAGAGAGATGGACCTAAGAGAGATGGACCTAAAAGAGATGGCACTAAGAGAGATGGACCTAAAAGAGATGGCCCTAAGAGAGATTGACCTAAGAGAGATGGACCTAAGAGAGATGGACTTAAAAGAGATGGACCTAAGAGAGATGGCCCTAAGAGAGATGGACCTAAGAGAGATGGACCTAAAAGAGATGGACCTAAAAGAGATGGACCTAAAAGAGATGGACCTAAGAGAGATGGCCCTAAGAGAGTTGGCCCTAAGAGAGATGGCACTAAGAGAGATGGACCTAAGAGAGATGGCCCTAAGAAAGATGGACCTAAGATAGATTGCCATAAGAGAGATGGCACTAAGAGAGATGGCCATAAGAGAGATGGACCTAAGAGAGATGGGCCTAAGAGAGATGGACCTAAGAGAGATGGACCTAAGAGAGATGGACCTAAGAGAGATTTGCCTAAGAGAGATGGGCCTAAGAGAGATGGCACTAAGAGAGATGGCACTAAGAGAGATTGCCAAAAGAGAGATGGCACTAAGAGAGATGGCCATAAGAGAGATAAGGAGAGATGGACCTAAGAGAGATGGCCCTAAGAGAGATGGTTCTAAGAGAGATGGCACTAAGAGAGATGGTTATGAGAGATGGCCCTAAGAGAGATGGCCCTAAGAGAGATGGCCCTAAGAGAGATGGACCTAAGAGAGATGGACCTAAGAGAGATGGCACTAAGAGAGATGGACCTAAGAGACATGGACCTAAGAGAGATTGCAGTAAGAGAGATGACCCTAAGAGAGATGGCCCTAAGAGAGATGGCCCTAAAAGAGATAAGGAGAGATGGCACTAAGAGAGATGGACCTAAGAGAGATGGACCTAAGAGAGATGGACCTAAGAGAGATGGACCTAAGAGAGATGGCCCTAAGAGAGATGGACCTAAGAGAGATGGCCCTAAGAGAGATGGTTCTAAGAGAAATGGCCCTAAGAGAGATGGCCCTAAAAGAGATGGCACTAAGAGAGATGGACCTAAGAGAGATGGCCCTAAGAGAGATGGTTCTAAGAGAGATGGCACTAAGAGAGATTGTTATAAGGAGAGATGGACCAAAGAGAGATGGCCCTAAGAGAGATGGACCTAAGAGAGATTGCCGTAAGAGAGATGGACCTAAGAGAGATGGACCTAAGAGAGATGGCCCTAAGAGAGATGGACCTAAGAGAGATGGCACTAAGAGAGATGGACCTAAGAGAGATACCCCTAAGAGAGATGGCCCTAGGAGAGATGGCACTAAGAGAGATGGTTATAAGGAGAGATGGTACTAAGAGAGATGGCCCTAAGAGAGATGGGCCTAAGAGAGATGGACCTAAGAGAGATGATCCAAAGAAAGATGGCCCTAAGAGAGATGGACCTGAGAGAGATGGCCCTAAGAGAGATGGCACTAAGAGAGATGGTTATGAGAGATGGCCCTAAGAGAGATGGCCCTAAGAGAGATGGATCTAAGAGAGATGGCCCTAAGAGAGATGGCCCTAAGAGAGATGGACCTAAGAGAGATGGCCCTAAGAGAGATGGCCCTAAGAGAGATGGCCCTAAGAGAGATTGCCCTAAGAGAGATGGAACTAAGAGAGATTGCACTAAGAGAGATGGCCATTAGAGAGATGGACCAAAGAGAGATGGACCTAAGAGAGATGGACCTAAGAGAGATGGCACTAAGAGAGATGGGCCTAAGAGAGATGGGCCTAAGAGAGATGGACCTAAGAGAGATGGGCCTAAGAGAGATGGCCCTAAGAGAGATGGCCCTAAGAGAGATGGACCTAAGAGAGATGGCACTAAGAGAGATGGACCTAAGAGAGATGGACCTAAGAGAGATGGCACTAAGAGAGATGGCACTAAGAGAGATGGACCTAAGAGAGATGGCACTAAGAGAGATGGGCCTAAGAGAGATGGCCCTAAGAGAGATGGCCCTAAGAGAGATTGCACTAAGAGAGATGGACCTAAGAGAGATGGCCCTAAGAAAGATGGACCTAAGAGAGATTGCCATAAGAGAGATGGCACTAAGAGAGATGGCCATAAGAGAGATGGACCTAAGAGAGATGGGCCTAAGAGAGATGGACCTAAGAGAGATGGACCTAAGAGAGATGGACCTAAGAGAGATTTGCCTAAGAGAGATGGGCCTAAGAGAGATGGCACTAAGAGAGATGGACCTTAGAGAGATGGACCTAAGAGAGATGGCCCTAAGAGAGATAACCCTAAGAGAGATGGACCTAAGAGAGATGGCCCTAAGAGAGATCGCCCTAAGAGAGATGGAACTTAGAGAGATGGTCCTAAGAGAGATGGCCCTAAGAGAGATGGACCTAAGAGAGATGGCACTAAGAGAGATGGTTATAAGGAGTGATGGCCCTAAGAGAAATGGCCCTAAGAGAGATGGACCTAAGAGAGATGGCCCTAAGAGAAATGGCACTAAGGGAGATGGTCCTAAGAGAGATGGCCCTAAGAGAGATGGCCCTAAGACAGATGGCCATAATGAGGTATGACCCTAAGGACATATGGCCACAATAGGATATGGCCTCAATAAGAAGCGTCCCTAATGTTGAGTTCTCCCACCACCCACGTCAGCTGACCTGCATCTGATATCTGTGTTCATCCGCCAGTTGCCGTAGTCTGTCCTCAGCACGGGCCCCCGACTCTCGACGCTCCTGCTCCATCTCCCGTCTGATGTCCTCCAGGGCCTGCTGCTTGTCCAGGAACATGGACTCCTTCAGCTGGACAGCGGCGGCAGACTGAGACAAAACATGGGCGCAGTCAAGGGGTTTATAAATAGTGGGCCGGTAAAATTACGTTATTGCCAGGAAAATTGGGTTAGATTCGAAATGTCTGTTTTCGCTTCACGTTATTGGCAGGATAAGAGTTTTGTGTTTGCTGTGTCACGTTTTTATCAGGGTAAGAGGTTAGATTAGATATTAGGGGTATTAATGATTAATTTTAATTCAATCGCTAACTTTATAAAAAATAACGATTAATTAATCATAGCTTCGATTAAAGCCAAAAATTAAAATTTATGTTATAAGTAACACTTATTAAACGTTCTTGATGAAAATCTAAATAACACTGGAATGTTTCCTTTACATGTCATCTGTTAACCAACTACGCTAAAAGACAAAGTGTGTTGAAATTATTTGGGTTAAGTGATGAGTTGGTCTAATTGACAATATAACAAGCCGAGCTGAACAATCATTCACATGGAACTGAGGTAACTGGTATGCACACAACGGTCTTGGCAAGGAACGACATTATCGGACATCGGTGTTCATTAAGTTTCCACCATTGCAGAGGGTTAATTGTTTTAGGACTCTCATCTCTATTTTGTAACACAGTAATTCATCCGAAGAGCTATCGTAATTTTATGTCTCCATTAATGCCATTAGTTTAATACGCATTTCATTTGGTTTGATAAGTAGACGAAGTTTAGAACCGTGGTAGATAAACGTTTTCAAGATTTTGAACATTCCCGCCAAATTTTCGTTTAATCATTAGGGAGTTTATTTTTTATTGGCCACTAATTTTTTTTAAATTACTGTTTGATTTCCAATAATTTGTAAGTGATGGATCAATTAATCGTTAAAAATAATTTTAATCGTTAACATTTTTAATGGTTAATCGAGAAATAGTCATTTATTTCTACAGCCCTTTTATAAATCCCAGCTTTTTGCTTCAGGTCAGTGTATTAGTGAATGGCCGTTTAGGGCCATGGTTTTATCTTTAATCTGCTACCTTGCTTGAAGATGTATTAAACAAAATGAGGGGTAGGACTGCAATCAGGCTTATATAAAATTCAATGGAAAAGACGTAAACGAGGTAAGGGTTAGCCTGACCGGACGTAACAAAACAGCGAACGTTTCTGCAAAGAGCCTTTATCAACGAACATACAAGACACAAGCAAAACGAAAATAAAAAATGAAAAATGAAGGAACTTAGCTGCGGTGAAATCCAAAGTATCCAAAAAAAGGTGAAACTGAGAGATGACAGAGCGATTTTATATAGGAAAGCAGAGAGTGGGAGGGGCAACCGCCTAGGTGGACAAAGAAAAGACCATATTCATCCCATGTGGTGCGATTGTACCGTGACTTTCTATTAATCTGTTTTCAATCTGGATTCTCGTGGGTGTGTTTGTGCACGAGACAATGGCAGTGACTGCCAGGTCCTTGACACCCATATGGTCGCGTCCATTGAAGTGACGGGAGACGGGACACTGTTTATCTTGTGTAATCGCCCTAATATGTTCAGACATTCGGCACGACAAAGATCGTCCCGTCTCTCCTATGTATTTCAAAGGACAGCGCTTACACACAATGGTGTAGACAACGTTGCGGCTAGCGCAGGTGAATGTATTGTAAGGGGAAGTTGCTTAAATACGAAATACTCTGCAAAGGGATTTAATTTACAATTTTTAGATCTAGCTACAAATTTTAATATTCTATATTTTTTTTTATTTATTTTTTTTTTATATATCCCATAAGACATTGAATGTACTGAAAGGGAGATAATCCATAATTTCTTAATTCAGGGAATGTTTCTCAACTCTTGTATTAGGCTGTCAACTCGCCACTATTATGCTAAGGGTATTGAAACCTTTTAATGGGCAACAACTGTCCATTACTTCTTAGGTCAATTACTACACACAGAGTCAGTTGAAGTAACAAAATACTTCTTTTCTCCTGCTACTGTATTGCAGACATTATATAGGAAAGTCCCTCACCATCTCCTTCTTGAGCTGGTGTAGCGTGTTCTTGTAATCTGTAGAGGCCTTCTGTCGTTCTTGCTTCTCCCTGGTCAAGGCTGACTGGAGGTCACTGACCTGTTGTCTGTATCAAGGGGGACGACAATTACTGACCAACAAGCTAGAAACTGACCAACAAGCCACAGACTGACAACAAGTCAAAAAACTGACCAACAAATAACAAACTGACCAACAAATAACAAACTTACCAACAAATAACAAACTGACCAACAAATAACAAACTTACCAACAAATAACAAACTTACCAACAAATAACAAACTGACCAACAAATAACAAACTGACCAAAAAATAACAAACTGACCAACAAATAACAAACTGACCAACAAATAACAAACTTACCAACAAATAACAAACTTACCAACAAATAACAAACTGACCAACAAATAACAAACTTACCAACAAATAACAAACTTACCAACAAGCTAGAAATTGATTAAAAACTTTACAACTGACCAAAAAGCAAAAAACTGACCAACAAGTCACAAACTGACCAGCAATCCATATCTGGAGCATTGTAACGTAAAAATACTTCACCTCAATGTCTCTACAAGTGAGTCTTTGGAAGTAATTTCAAGGTCAAAGTCACCCACTCTGGCCCTCAACTCCTTGACCTCGCTCTCAAGGTCAATAAGCTCCTTTTTCATCCTGACCTTTGACTCACTGGCCTCGTCCTTGAAAGAGGCCTTCAACTCCTCGTACTCGCTGGCCTTTCCCTATTGATGGAACCAAGAGATGATTATTAACAGTAGCATTATCAGCTACTTACAGTATCGGCTACTTACAGTATCGGCAACTAACAGTATCGAGTATCGGCTTCTTACAGTATCGGCTACTTACAGTATCGGCAACTAACAGTATCGGCAACTAACAGTATCGGCTACTAACAGTATCGGCTACTAACAGTATCGGCTACTAACAGTATCGGCAACTAACAGTATCGGCTACTAACAGTATCGGCTACTAACAGTATCGCTACTAACAGTATCGGCTACTAACAGTATCGGCTACTAACAGTATCGGCTACTTACAGTATCGGCAACTAACAGTATCGGCTACTAGCAGTATCGGCTACTAACAGTATCGGCTACTAACAGTATCGGCTAATAACAATATCGGCTACTTACAGTATCGGCTACTTACAGTATCGGCTACTTACAGTATCGGCTACTTACAGTATCGGCTACTTACAGTATCGGCAACTAACAGTATCGACCACTAACAGTATTGATAACTAACAGTAACGTTCACTAACAGTATCGGACTCTAACAGTATCGGACACTAACAGTATCAACCACTAACAGTATCGGCTACTTACAGTATCGGCAACTAACAGTATCGACCACTAACAGTACCGGCCACTAACAGTATAGGCCACTAACATTATCGGCCACTAACAGTATCGATCACTAACAGTATTGATCACTAACAGTAACGTTCACTAACAGTATCGGACACTAACAGTATCGGACACTAACAGTATCGGCTACTAACAGTATCGGACAATAACAGTATCGGCCACTAACAGTATCGATCACTAACAGTATCGATCACTAACAGTAACGTTCACTAACAGTATCGGACACTAACAGTATCAACCACTAACAGTATCGGCTACTAACAGTATCGGACAATAACAGTATCGGCCACTAACAGTATCGACCACTAACAGTATCGACCACTAACAGTATCGGCCACTAACAGTATCGACCACTAACAGTATCGACCACTAACAGTATCGGACACTAACAGTATCGGCCACTACAGCTTAGTTTAAGTAATGAGAAGTTGTTTATATATACATATAATTTTCTATAACTTACATTGTAAGGACGTCATTTTTTTTTCCACCAAACAAACATCAAGTTAATGTCTAACAATACGTAGGAAACTAGCTGCGTAAGCTTTACGTCTAAATTTATTTAAGTTACATAGTTTTTTTAAAAAAACAGGATAGTTAGTATTACGCCTGACTAAATGTAAGCTACATTGTGGTAGATTCTGCCTATTATAGAACAAAAATAACTTTAAATATGTTTTCTCTCTATTATAATTATTTGCTGATTTTATTTTTTTATTTCTTTCCTCATCTTTACCTGTATGAGGATTTCTCCATTCTCTCCATCCCTACCTGTATGATTTCGTTCTTCTCTCTCTCCATTCTCCTATAAGCTTGTTCCAGTTTGACCAGCTGATCTTTGTCTCTGGTCCAGGCATTTTGAGTCTCCTCTAACTTACAGGTTAAGTTCTCAATGTCCTGAAAGAAATAGGACATATTTAGGTTTTATAGGACAGCTCAGACATAACAACACTAAACAGACACATCAGACAAAACGGTACTCAGCAGACATCTAACACAAAATAGTACTCCAAAGACACATCAGACAAAATAGTATTCCAAAGAAATATCAGACACAATAGTACTCAAAAGACACATCAGACAATATAGTACTCCAAAGAAAAAACAGAAATAATAGAATTTCAGACACATCAGACAAAGTAGTACTCCTAAGACACAACAAAAATAATAGTATTCCAAAGACACATCAGACAAAATAGTACTCCAAAGACACATCAGACAAAATAGTACTCGAAAGACACATCAGACATAATAGTACTACAAATACACAACAGACAAAATAGTACTACAAATGCACAACAGACAAAATAGTACTACAAATACTCAACAGACAAAATATTACTACAAATACACAACAGACAAAATAGTACTACAAATGCACAACAGACAAAACTCTGATCCACAGAAACAGCAGTAAAAAATACACTACTTAGAAATATGAAAAACGATTCGTAACCAAACTCAAATAAGTCACTATATACATCCCCACACACAGAAGATTACTCGACACTTCATAGACACATATGACACTTTGAGACCTATCAGAAAAAAGGGGAAAATTCAAATCTATTTCCCTTAAAATTTAGTCTATAGACATAACTTTCACATCACAACCGCTGGATCGTGGGGGCGTGTTATAAATAGAGGAAAAAGTGCCCCGCACTAGTCACCTTGATCATGGGCGTGTTATAAGTAGGCCTGTCAACTGCAAAGTATTTTGATGCACTTTTTTCCCAGGAACATGAAACAAAATTTATTTAAAACAAACAGGTTTCAGCTCTTTGAATTGTTCAAGTTAGGAAAATAGAACACAACGCCGACAACTACTATTAACTAGGAAGGGCTAGAAATAACCTTGGCTTTGGCTTTGAAATACGCCGAACATCTTTGTTACCCATAGAGCGAGCCAATGTTGTTTTTCTAATACCCCCACACCACTCACAAATGTCTCCGCTCCTATCCCCACCATACTTTGAAAAAAATATTTCAATTGTTGAATGATTTTCACTATAATAACAAAAATAAATGGTGGGGATGGGTCCGTCAACTCAGTATGACACAAAATAGGACACAAGAGTGATAACTGGGAATGGCTAATGATCTTGGCTTTGACTTTGAAATACAGCGCTCATCTTTGTTACCAATTGAGACGCACCAATTTCTTTAATTTTTTTTTTTAATTTAAAAATCATACTTGAATCATTGAACACTCTTCACTTTACATACAAAAATAAATGCTGGGGGATGGGTCCACTAAAAAGGGGCAAGTACTGAAAAGTTTAGTTAATTAAAATAGTTGTCAGCTGCGGCTATGAACGAGAAATAACCCGCCATGTCATCATACGATTAGCACACCCCCCCTAAAAAATCACCCTAGCATCACTCTGCTCTTTGTTTTTACACCACTGTACTACAGTAGTATTTCAATGTCATCATTGTACAATCGTTGACTCATGACATCAAAATTTGCATTTCCACAATAAACAAAGCAGTAAAGGGCTAATGGTAGTAATAGCGGGCCTAATGACGAAAATTTTTAGGCATTTCGAACAGGTAACCCGGGTACCCGTTCAAATTTTGGACGGGTACCAGGGCATCAGTTTTCAACAATATTGACAGCCCTAGTTATATGTATAGGAAAAAGTGGCCCGCAATAGTCATCTTGATCGTTGGCGTGTTTTACATAGAGGAAGAAGTTTCCCAAAGCCCCACAATAAAACAAATTACCTCTTGTAGCTCAGCTGTCTGTAACCGGAAGTGCTTCTGTTCCCGGAACAGATCCTCCTTGGCAGCGTCCAGCTGTCTGACCAGCTCGTTCCTCTCAAGTTCAAGGCCGTCGACGCCTCTCAGCCTGGCCTTCAGGCTCTGGTTCTCTTCTTTCACCGATTTGACCTCCAAGCACTGACCAAGACAAAGAGAATGGGAGTGGGTGGAGGGCGGGGAGTGGGTGGAGGGCGGGGCGCGTTAGTTTGGTGACGGAACTATCAAGTTCATCTCTTCGATCAGTGCTCCTCAAACTTTGTAGTAAAGCGAACCTGCAGGAATTTTTGCATTGCACCAGGGACAAGTACATTATATTCTCAGTACTGACATCATTGCGAATTATAAATTATTTTATTATATTTCTTTAATTTTATTTACTTATTACCGAAAAATTGACATCCATAGAGTTAGAATTGTTTATCTTCCAATGTAGTATTATAATTATACTAGATTGTGCCAGGCGCCGTGGCGCCTGCGGCGCCCCCGTTTTTTGGGCGCCTACGGCGCCAACCTTTTTTTAAAAGACCAACTAACTTGTCCTTTTTTGATAAATACGAATTATTAAACTTTATGAAATGTACGCAAAGTATTTATTTAATAATAATAATAGGGGTTGTATTTTGCGCACCGTATTTTGCGCACCGATGCACACCAAACAATGACGTCATCCTATTAAATATTTTTACAGTGCTCATCAAAACACGATTTTTCAACTAAACTAACTGCTGTAGACTGTGGTACATCTCTTGAGCGTTACGTTACAAACATACCCACACCACTGGGCTATTATATATATAATGTTTATGCTCTTTCTTGATAACTTTTGCAAACCTGTGGTGGATGGCCCACGGACCGGCATCGGCCCTCGGACCACCACTTTGAGCAGGACTGTCTTAGAAAACATTGTGTCTAAGCTTCTGCAGTACAAAATCATGAGTATTGGAGAATGTTATTAAACAAATAACAAAAATTAATGTTCATTAATTAATCTGAAGTCTAAAACATCTAATTCTCAGTCACTACAGGGCGTTAAGTGTAAATTAATAATTAATAGTAGTCAATGATTCTTAACTTTGTTTAAATCCAATACTTAGTATTCGACTATTCTAAAGCAATAAAAAATCAATTTAAAAGTAGTCGACTTTTCTCAAGTAACTACAGTAAATCAAGCAGCATTCGTTTTTTTCCCCGAGAATGAACCTTCAAACCCTAACTTACATCCTCCCGGGTTACGCCCATGTTAGACATATTTTTCAAGTCCTGTAACTTGGTCTGAAGTTCAGAGTCTAGCGACGTTATCTGCCCCTGTTTCCTCTTGATGTCTTCGTTCAGTCTCTCGAGGTCCTTGCTAGCGTTGCCTCGTTTGAACTCGAGCGTCATCAGAGCTGATCTAGAGGGAAGACCCGAAGCATTGACAATTACTGGTTTGTTGTAACAAAAAATTGTCTTTTTTGGTAACACAATGATTTCTGGTTAAAAATGGACTTGTAAAACATGAGTTTGTTGTAAAACACATCTTAACAAAAAATTTGTAAAATGTCGCTTAATTCTGTCCCCCACTCCCTTTTTGTGTCTTCGGGAATTCTAACTAAATCTATTTTCAGCTGAAAATTAACCTATTATTAGCCTTATCATTAGACTCTCACTAGGCTATCATTATCCTAACATCAGCCAATAATTAACTTATCATTTGCCTGTCATTAGCCAGTAATTAGCCTCTCAGCCAGTAATTAGCCAGTCAGTCAGTAATTAGCATGTTAGCCAGTAAATAGCCTGTCAGCCAGTAATTAGCCTGTTAGCCAGTAATTAACCTGTTAGCCAGTAATTAGCCTGTAAGCCAGTAATTAGCCTGTTAGCCAGTAATTACCTTGCCAGCCAGTAATTAGCGTGTCAGCCAGTAATTAACCTGTTAGCAAGTAATTAGCCCGTCATCCAGATTTAGCCGGTCATTTGCTTGTTATTAGCCAGTAATTTGCCGGTCATAGCCCATCATTGGCAAGTAATTAGGCTGTCATTTGCCTGTCATTAGCCAATTATTAGCCTGTCATTAGCCAATAATTAGCCTGTCATCCAATAATTAGCGTGTTATCCAGTAATTAGCCTGTCAGACAATAATTAGCCTGTCTGCCAATAATTAGCCTGCCAGGCTATAATTAGCCTGTCAGCCAGTAATTAACCTGTCATTAGCCAATAATTAGTCTTTCATTAACCAATCATTAACCCACAACTCACTTGGCATCTTCTGCCATCTCCCTGGCATCCAGCAGTGACCTCTCTGCCTCAGTCAGGTCTTGCCTTGTTTTGATCAGCGCTTGCCGCAATGTCTTCAACTCTTGGAGCTCATGCTAAGAGGTATTAGAGAGGAAAATCGGGTGAAGGGGGAGGGGAGGTATGTGTCGGTGAAACACGAGACACATTTGAATAAAAACAGAAGACAAATTTCAGACATATCCAAGACACATTTTTGTTGTAATAAAAACATATTTCGTTTAAAGACAAAACACAAGACGTCCTAACAAAACACGGAAATCTGTAACGTATACAAAATAAAAATATATAATAAGCTAGATACGAGCCATGTTTAGTGTATTCCGCACCGTGAAACTGACAATTATAAACATTTACAGAACGGGAACATATTCTTTTTAAATGTGTGGTCAATATAATACGCACCGCACCGCGCGACAGGAAAAGATTAGCACGTTTGTTCAATATAATATGCAACGCGAAACTCTAGCACAACCGTTTACAAGCTAGATAGAGATAATCTAAAAATTCATTAATTTAATTACAGTACATTCGACCGATCTGAAATTTTGATAGATCATTTTTATCATCGGCCCCAGCATTCCTTCAAAATATCAGCTCACTAACATACAGGGAAGTGGGTTAAAATAGTTTCAAAGTTTTTGTTTTTCGGCAAACAATTAAACAAACAATCAAGTAGACGCCACAAGCTCATATAAGAGAATTACAAAATAAGATTGAAATGTGTAAGACGAAACACATGAAACGTTGACATCACAGAAGCAAATATGGACAACCCTCCCCCACCCCATAAAGGAAGTGAAAACTACCAGCGGTACTATGAACCACCACGCCATATGTGCACATGTTAAATACTCTGGACTTTAATTACCTGATAATATGCATCAGTCACGTGATCGCCTGTCTTAACACCAAACGAAGTGGTCGATCTGACGTCAGCCTGTGGTCAAAGAAAGCAATCGTTACAACAACAGACATAGATCTGAGAGCTGGCGCAAAGTCTAACTCTGTTCTCCTAAACCGGGTATTTAACTCTGAACTCTGATCGGTGAACACTATTAATGGTCAAACTGACCTCTGTCTGGTGGGTGGACACTACTGATGGTAAAACTGACCTTTGCTTTGTGGGTGGACACTACCGATGGTAAAACTGACCTTTGCTTTGTGGGTGGACACTACCGATGGTAAAACTGACCTGTCCTGGATGTGTGGACACTACTGATGGTAAAACTGACCTCTGTCTGGTGGGTGGACACTACTGATGGTAAAACTGACCTCTGTCTGGTGAGTGGACACTACTGATAGTAAAACTGACCTCTGTCTGGTGAGTGGACACTACTGATGGTAAAACTGACCTTTCTCTGGTGGGTGGACACTAATGATGGTAAAACTGACCTCTGTCTGGTGAGTGGACACTACTGATGGTAAAACTGACCTCTGTCTGGTGAGTGGACACTACTGATGGTAAAACTGACCTTTCTCTGGTGGGTGGACACTAATGATGGTAAAACTGACCTCTGTCTGGTGGGTGGACACTACTGATGTTAAAACTAACTTTTCCTGGGTGGGCGGACATTACTGATGGTAAAACTGACCTTGGCAGAGAGGGTGGGTACCCAAGATGGAGTGAAGTGTCTGTCTGAGTTTGGTGCTGGCGATGTGCTAGTGTCACGTGCTGCGCTCATCAAGTCACGTGCTGTGCTCAATTCACGTGGTGGTGGTGAGACTGATCTGGCCCTTCTCTCCGTCTCTCTCTCCTCCCTGTCTCTGTCCTTCTCCCTATCGTTCGGCCCGTCGTGTTGTATTGTGACTGTCTTCTTCCCTCCCCTGTACAATGGTCACAAACAACAGTTTTTAAAAAAAAGGGCCATGCTGGCTAACGGGTACTATTCGGCTAACGGGAAGTATTCGGCTAATGGGAATTATTTGGCTAACGGTAACTATTCGGCTGACGGGAAATATTCGGCTATTTGTGATGTTCTTAAAGTATTGAAAACTCTGCGAGCTGTTTAACAGCGTGGCTTAAAAGCAGTGGTTCGCAAAATTTCTGTACCCCGCCCCACAAGGGAGCCTAAAAAGATGTACTGTAACCCCAGTACTAAAGACATTATCGCTGGTTCCAATTTAGTATACATTATAAACATAAAATACCCCCTTAAGAGGATATATAGCACACAAAAAATGTCCCTTAAATGGCCTTATGTGCCCTTTGCTATGGTATATAACAGACATATTACAGGGACACAATTCTACACCATGCATGTAGACTGGTCACACTGGACATCGAACGATGGTTACAATGGTGTTTAATTTCTGATGTCATGGTGGTAATGACCTCGCATGCGTCATGTGAATAGATGACACATGACATGACACAATGTCTAGACACATCACAACGGCTGACATCACTCCAAGAGTTATTAACGGCCAACAAAATACGGATCATAACGCCAGAAACTGGTGACGACATTTTTGTGTATAAGTTAACCAACAAACAGACAAATTTTTAACTGGCACAGACAAACTGGCACAGACAAACTGGCATAGACAAACTGGCACAGACAAACTGGCATAGACAAACTGGCACAGATAAACTGGCATAGACAAACTGGCACAGACAAACTGGCATAGACAAACTGGCACAGACTAAAATGGAATGTCTTTGTTCATAAATTTTATTTTATAAATGGAATGTTTATACAAATCACCATGGCAACACCATTAGGCCAAAACATGACAACATCATTTTGCACAAACATAACATTATCAAAGGGACGTCACTACCAACTTTTAAAGTTACACAGGCATAACATTATCAATGGGACGTCACTACAAAACGTTTTAAAGTTAGTTACACAAACATATCATTATCAATGGGACGTCACTACAAAACGTTTTAAAGTTACACAAACATGGCATTATCAAAGGGACGTCACTACAAAACGTTTTAAAGTTAGTTACACAAACATAACATTATCTATGGGACGTCTCTATAAAATGTTTTCAAGTTACACAAACATATTATTATCTACGGGACGTCTCTATAAAACGTTTTCAAGTTACACAAACATATCATTATGAAAGGGACGTCACTAAAAAACTTTTAAAGTTGCACAACTCCAAAAAGATTTCCTGAAAACATATTGTAGTTGACCCCATTAAGGCTTTAATTAACAAAGAGCAAAAGATCTAAATTATATATTTTTTCTTTTCACATTATTTGCATTAAGTATTACATTAGGTATTACCCCTGGAATGTAATCAATATATTATGTTTTCTTACAAGCAAAGATTTTTTTTATGAACAAGATAAAAGAGATATGAGGCTAAGTTAGTGGCCAATAAAATAGATGAACATGTTAAATAAGGGCTGTTGTTTTTACAGAATTAAGTCATTAGAAGTGCGCTTTCAAAACAAAAAACAACATCTTAGCTTCAGGTAAGGAGTGGTCTTTCCAATCCATAGACAAAAAATAACGGTTAAAAAAAAAATTCCTTAAAAAAATAAAAGCTTTTCAAACAAATTTAAAACAGAGCTTAGAAAAGGAGAATGGTTAGCAATGCTGGACTGGCATGGATAGAAAGGGACCGTCCATAAATGAAGTCAAGCGCCTGGGGGGAGGGGGGTCAAGGATTTGTGATGATGTGTGACGAAGGGGGAGGGGTGTTGAGAAATGTGACGTCACATAAGAAAAAAAACACAGGTTTAAATTAAAAGTGCCACTTAAATATTTGATTGCTTAAAATTTATATAATGAACATAAAAGTAATTTGTAACATGCTAATTTTCAATTAGAAAGTACGGCTTTTAAAGGGTTAAACGGTTTTCAAAGCTTTGTGACGTCATATCGGGAAAAAAAGGGGGGGGTCTAAGTTTTTGTGCCGCCTTGTGACAAAAGGGGGATGGGGAACAAAATCGTCCAAAATAGCGTGATGTCATAAAGGACGGCCTCTTTACCGGAAACCAACATCATTATCGTTCTCAACTGAGTCATATAGTGGATTGACGGTTGGGTTGGCGTGGTATGGGGAGGGAACTCATCAACTGAGGCATCTGGTAGGTTCACCAGGAGTGGGAAAAATACGACGGCTAGGGGGGTATTTGTCAAAATGCCCAGGCCGAGCAGAGCAGACCAGTGGTGGGGTCTAAACTGAAGGGACCAGAGTTTAGTAACCCAAATGCGCACCGAGCATTGCCCAACCAACTCTTACTTTAACCGGCTAGACCACAACAGGGACTCGAACTGCGGTCATTGCAGCCAAGCCTCTGAGACGGTCACACACCTATTGACGTCGTGCCCCGCGCTAAATATAGCGGGGGAGGTAAGGGAGGCAAAAGAGTCCCGCGTGAAGACAATGCTGTATGGCACTGCTCACCAGATGAACCAGGTTGCCCAAGTATTTGCCAAGGCCTTAAGAGATAAGATCTCAGGTCATAAGAATATGCGTTTAGTTTAGTAGGTTGACAGTTGGGTTGGCGTGGTGTGGGGAGGGAACTCATCAACTGAGGCATCTAGAAGGTTGACAGTTGGGTTGGCGTGGTAAAGGGAGGGAACTCATCAACTGAGTCATCTAGTAGGTTGACAGTTGGGTTGGCGTGGTAAAGGGAGGGAACTCATGAAAAAGGATGACCAATAAGCTTATCAGCTTATAAAAAAAACATATCACCGAAGTTAACTCTAACCAAAACAATTTGAAGCATCCTGTACTAACGAGATCTCCAAGATATATAATTATGAATGGGCCCTGAAATACCAGATATACCATGAAGTAGCACTGAAGTCAAGGCAAAATATATCCTGAATGGACCATGAAGTCCAGCCCAGATATATCATGAATAAGCCCTGAAGTCCAGCCCAGATATATCAGGAATGACCCATTAAGCCCAGATATATCATGAATGGGACCTGAAGTCCAGCCCAGATATACCATGAAGTAGCCCTAAAGTCCAGCCCAGATATACAATGAAGTAGCCCTAAAGTCCAGCCTAGATATCAAATTTTCACAGCAAATCATCCATTAACGCGTCTGGTAGACCAAATAATGCTGGTAGCAACATCGTCGTCTCATGACGTCACGCACTGTTGACGTCACACGAGGAATGATGGGACGTGATGAAAGACATGAGAATAAGTGCAAAGAAACGTTGATTGAAGAGAACATCAGATCAGACAAGGAAAGATGCATATTTCTACAGCCATGTCTACATATTTCTGCAGCGACAGCTACAAAAATGATATAAATATATATTAATTTTAAACATTAAAAAAACCCATCTAAAACAAAGAAAATCTTAATTTTCTGATATAAATGCAATAAATATTTTTACATTAAAAAACATAGAAATGTAAAAGAAATCTATGTTTAGATAGATAGATAGATGGATAGATGGATAGATTAGATAGATTAGATAGATTAGATAGATAGATAGATTAGATAGATTAGATAGATTAGATAGATTAGATAGATTAGATAGATAGATAGATAGATAGATAGATAGATAGATAGATAGATAGATAGATAGATAGAGAGAGAGAGAGAGAGAGAGAGAGAGAGAGAAAGAGAGAGACAGAGAGAGAGAGAGAGAGAGACGTGTACATAAATAGAAAAAAAATCGAGTTTTTGTCTAGTGATAGAAAAACATACAAAATTTGAACAACATCTGGATCAACCCGTAGTTTGTCAAGATAAATATTCAACAAATCTTGGATGTCTGCGTTATAAAAAACAAGCAACAATTTATAACAGTTTTATTCCAAACAATCTTTAGGTTTAGATTTTAAATTTTTGTAATTAGAAAATATTTTATTTTCAATAATCTCAAAGCACGTCATTTGGATAATGATGTTTGAAGATGGATATTTGGTTATGGATGTTTGGTTATGGATGTTTGGTTATGGATGTTTGGATATGGATGTTTGGTTATGGATATTTTGTAATAGATGTTTGGTTATGGATCTTTTGTTATGAATGCTTTGTTATGGATGTTTGGTTATGGTTGTACGGATATGGATTGTTTTTATATGGAAATTTAATTATTGATGTTTTTTAATGTGAATGTTTGGATATGGATCTTTGGATTTTCTTTTTAAATATACATAATTAGAGTTCACCAAAAGCCTTAACACTTTTGAGGACATCATGGTCTTCAGTTTAAAGTTTTAAAAAAAAAAATCCACATAGGACACATTGAAAAAATATTTTTTGAGAATCCTAAAATTCTAGGAAATAACAACAAAATTTGGTTTCTATATTCAGTATTAAAGAGTTATATAAGGGTAAGACAACAAATGATTATGACAATTTAGGTCAACAAATCTAGACCCGGGTACAAAGGTGTATATACAAGTTAAAGCCTTGTCAATCATTTGTCATTTATATAATGCATAAAAACATATGGCACTGAGCCAGGTGAAGCTTGTTTGATATAAATATTATCGATAGCTGTCTGATATAAATATTATCGATACCAGTCTGATATAAATATTATCGATACCTGTCTGATATAAATATTATCGATACCTGTCTGAAATAAATGTTATCGATACCTGTCTGATATAAATTTTATCGATACCTGCCTGATATAAATATTATCGATACCTGTCTGATATAAATATTATCGATACCTGTCTGATATAAATATTGAGCAATAACACTGGAAAGGCCGCTGTGACATGAAAGGGATGTCACTATTTTCTGGAATGTGAAAGCACGGAAATGACGTCATTATCCCGCTTCGAGCTGCTGTTCGCAATATCAGAATGGAACTTCCGGTAAAAATCAGACTAGGACACATCGGTCAACTGGGGGTCAACTTTTTATTATTTTTTTTGAAAAAAAAACTATGGAGAGTGTGGGTATTATTTACAGGTTGATGCAAAGAGTAAATTAGTAATTATACATAAGGCAATTAATTCTAATTTAGAAATACAACACAAAGATAACCTAATACAACCCTCAAATAGACATAAAGATAAAAACAACTTTCTTATTCCATATGCAAGAACAAACACATACAAGTTTTCTTTCTTTCCGTCCGGTATTCGGGCGTGGAATGGGTTGCCTGAAGAAACCAGGAAAGCCACCACTTTATCATCTTTTAAAACTCTAGTAAGAATACAGGACTAAACACAAACCATAGAAATACGTAGGACGCAATAATCTTCTGTACAGAAGGAGCGTCTGTAACATATAAGATAAGATAAGATAAAGGTTTCGAAACTTTTAAAATTATTTTAAGTTTGGTGTGTTTAAACTGTTTGTCAAATCTATTTCTTTCAATAGAGAGTGTCATTACGAAATCATAACATAAAAAAAAATTTACATTTATAAATAACTTTTTCATGTCGGACAAATAGATAATAAATAGAATTTGTTTTTGAAATAGAAATTATTTGTACAGACTTTCAATCAATATGTGACTCATAAAAACAACAAAGATGTTTGAATTCTTCAACATTGAAACATTTTCATGTGACTAGCCAATCAAACGTGCATGATTGAAAAAAGACAAAGTGGTGTTAGAAATGCGTGCGTTCCAGATGAACGTACAAGAGCTATCCGGCTGGTCTAATTCCTTGGTGAATTTTCTTGGAATAATATGACAGGAATACTCGATACACGGACACGCCCTCACAAACAACTGGACACCGCAACGAACAAATAATTTAAAATTCCACCAGATTTCCGAGGTCACTTTTCGTTTCCTCTTTGACCGCGCCGAAGGAGGAGAGAGTCAGTTCCATGACTCTCCCTGACGCCAGATCGATGGGTGAACCCTGGGAATCGAACCCCGAGTCATGGCTCGTGACGGACAAAAGCTTTTTGGCGTGCGTCACGACATGCAACCCGTCCAAAGCGTCGGAGAGATAATCCGGTAGACGCGCGAGGTGGGAGTCACCGGATTCAGGGCATGGCCTTGAACTTTCCGTGTAGCGCGGGCCAGACCGATGGAACAAGGTGTCGATGTCAGGCGGATGTGACGTCATGAGAGGAGGTGACGTCGAAAGTGTTTCGAGAGCGGTTTTCCGAATCTCGGAAGGTTCTGCTGCACTTTGTTCTTCGGTGATGTCATCGTTTGTTGTTATAGCCATACCCGAGCTTGATGTCGTAGCCAGCAAGTCTGCCAAAGCAAGTTTTTCAATTATTTGACCATTTACTAATAGGTCTAGATTTGGCCGATTGTCATCTATGCTTTCGCACTGGTCTTCCGTTCCAACATATTTGATAGCGGATAGCGTATCGAAGGTAACATCATGTTGTTCCTCTTTTATTTCGGGGAAATGTCCATCAGATTCTCCACCTGTGTTTGTAGCTCCGACTCTGATTGGGTTCTCGTCGCCGCCTCTGCTGACCGGTTGAGCGAATTCGTTAACCTCTTCTGAATAGTCCGCCTGCAGACCGAAGAAGAAATCACCGGATACGGTTATTTTATCCGAGTCGTACTCATCGTTTCCGGCTGGTTTGGGCTCCGGTGACGTCATGGTGTAACGGAAAGTTGGCGAGCCCGGCAAGACGATACATCGGCCCGCCTCGGCCGACTGTCCGAGCTTTGGCAGAATGTCCAGGTAGGACAACTCGGGGTGGGACTCGTCACAGACCCTCGCGTAACTCTCGCGGGGCTGGATGTAGTCGTAGCTCTTCTTCTGTGTCAGAGCCGCGTTCGGACTGAGAAACTGCATCCGGGGGAATCGTCGGCGCCAGGTGCTCGAAGCGCCAGGATTGCTCGAGTACCGACGATTACCATCGTTCAGCTCTGACGGTTTTGCGCCGCCGGGAAGGTGGTCATCGTGGTCAGGAAGGCCGCTGACCGGACTTGCGAAAGCAGGTGCGTTCAAAAGTGGGAGGTTGACCTTGCGCAGGTTGTCTTGCGTTGTCTGACTGTCCTCACTCGGCTGCTGTATCACGACCTTGGGATTTTGGACATCTCTCGAGGTGCAGGTCAAGGTTTTTCTAGGTGGCTTTGCAATCGCGGTGAAATCCGCGGCAGAAGTGTTTTCGCAAACCGCTGATTCCGAATCGCCGACAGCTGCCCCATTTTGTGCGACGGCATCCTCTTCGTCTATGACGTCACTGCTGAAGCGCCTGAGCGCCAGGTCTCGCTCGCGGATGTCGTAGTCGCCCTGGTTACGTAAAGCCGACGTCAGCTCAGAGTCGGTGTCGCTGCCGACCGACGACGAGACGTTGGGCTGCTCGTGCAGTTTCAGCAGCGAGTCCCTCGTTCTCAGACTCCGAGGCTTCTGCTTCTTGGCGGCGGGGGCCTGCTGGTTATCGGGCACGCTGCGGGTCCTGGAAGCAAGCTGGGTACGAATGTTGCGCAATCCTTCCAGCAGGGGCACAGCAGACGGCGGCTCGACCGACTCGTCAGGAGAATCCTCGTATTCAGAGATTGACGTGCTAGTGAATGAAGTCCTTGCTTCTTTGCTGTTTCTGGAGAACAAAGTCGTCACTTTGACCCGTTGGTTTCTGGCCGCGGATGGGGATCCGTCGTCGGGTGACTGATCGTGGTGCTGCGGAAGAGGTTTGTGCGTAGTCTCGATTAGGAACATGGCCTTGACCCGTGATTTTAAATCTTCTTCCGCGAAGGACGATTGCGGGCAAATTTCGCAATCCTGACCATGGGAGTCATCAGAGAGCCTCACCTCAATCGCTTCACTTCCATCTATGACCCCATTGTCCTGACCAGAATCCACTGCCCCATGGCCATCACCACCTAACAGAAACATGGAGCGGACTCTTTCTTTCAAATCCTCCGTTGACAGCTCGTTGTTTACCTGGCTGTCCACTTGTAGGCTGCTGTCTGTTGCTGTCGATGGCGGTGCCTGATCAGCGTTAAATCCGTCAGTGTTGAATTTCTTCTTAAATGCCGTTAAAATTCTGTTTCTCTTATGTGAAGTCCCTGAAAGCGTATCGTTTATCTGCGGCAGCTCATTGCTAGTGACAGATGTCTCTGTCAAGACATTATCTGTCACAATGTTATCAGCTGGTGACTCTGTCAACACTTCGCCGGTTACTAGCACAGCGTCATTAACAGCTTGTGTATTTATCAGGTCCTCCACTAAACCTTTAACACCCACATTGGAAGGTATTTTCTTTTCTTTCCTCCTGTAATCCCCGATGTTTATTGAAACAGCTGAAACGTGCCTCTCCTCCGCTTGACCAACGCCCGGTCTTGGGCTTGACTGCGGGCTGCTCGGCCCTCTGAGACTAGACTGCGGACTGCTCGGCCCACTTAGACTCGACTGTGGACTGGACTGTCCACTCGGGATGTTCAAGTTGTTAAACCTCATGGTGTGTGTCGATGAAAATCGGGTGGTAATGTTCCCGAATAGGTCAATCTTCTTCTCCACTGTGTGTGTTTCGATGGACGGAGATCTAGGTGAGCCGGACAGCGGGCTGAGGCTGTAGATATCGAAACTTTGGTCAGTACTCGTGGGCTGACTTATGCTTGTGTCGCTTACAGATTCTGTCCGGCTTATCGATTCTTCACGACTTATCGATTCCAGAGATTCGTTGACAGAGTTCTCTACTTTGATGCTATTTTCTATGAGAGACTGGGCGAAATCGAATATCCTAGAAGACGGTGACACGGCTCTAATTTTTACGTTCACGTGGTCAACGTCCTCAGTTCGGCTAAAAATAGAATTTTCCATGCTGGGCCGAATGCTTTGAACACTGCCCGTTACGTTTTCTATGATGTCTTGCGTGAACACGTCATCAGATTCGGAGTACTGTTGTGTAATAAAACCATTGTCTATTTTGTGAGACTCCATTGGCTCAATAAGTTTATGGGCTAAAGACGCCTCTGGTATCGAATTGGAATCATTATCTGACAACAGCTGTGGGATTGCTTCCACCTGAGAATGGGTCGAATCGATGTGACCCTCAATTCCGGGCGACAGATCCTGACTCGATTCTAAGTTGCTTCCAGGAATCTGCTGATCCATCAATACCAAGTTATTCACCGGAGACTCATTTTGAAGAGCTTTCCGCCCGCTGTTGCTGATCGGGTGTTGTGAAACTTCAGACACACTTTCAACAGAATGCTGTCGTGACAGCTCCCTCTCAATTCCCGAACAACCGAATTCTCCCACGTCCGTGAACCCATCTGCTCCGGTGATGTTCGGAGACCGCGGGCTTTCGCTGTGCGTGAAGCTGCTGAATTCGGGGTTCTCCTGGGCGCGGATGAAACGGCTCCTGACAGACCAGTTGTAGCCCCTGCTGCCGTCACTCGCCGTCTCCTCGCTCATAGTTTCCTCTTCTGATATCTGGGACAGCGGGAACCTCCGCGGTGAAGACCCGGTGCTCTCCTCTGGGACAAGGCTTGACCCCTGTCCGAAGTCGTCGATCTTCTTGAACAGGGCCAGCATCTCAAGGTCGTCGATAAGGTCACTGGGGTCATCCAGGCTGTTCTGTTGTGAGCCAGACAATGCCTTGTCTTCATCGTCAGTGAACTCGACGTCGACTATGTGGGCAGTGGCGCAGTTGTCGAAGTGGTCAGAACATCGCAAGATCGTCGGCAAGCCTTCAAACTCGTCGAAACTCGTGGGACCAAAATCGGGTTCGCCGACAAATTTCGTAATTTGTTGTAAATCGGTCAAAGCGGCGTTTTGGAACATTTCCAAAAGTCCAGGCGTGTTGTTCTCACAGCCCGTGGCCATGGCGTCTTCCGGGTCCTGGACTTTGGATTTAACACCGTCAACATGTTGGATTGTTTTAGTTGGCGTGACATCCTCTTTGAGCTCCGTGACGGGGCTCATGTTTTTTAATGACGTCTGCTTGACCGCCAGACAGTACATGTCCTTGTCGACGGGGTCGCTGGTCATTTTAACGAGTCGACCTCGCAAAGGATGGTTCAGGTTTATTCGGAGAATTTCCTTGTCGCATTCGTCACCTGAGCTGTCCACGTCCTTGCTGACCTCGGCCTTGACCGGACTTCCCTGTTTGATGACCGTGCGTGTCGAGGGCGTTTCGTCAACGGTCAAAACTTGTCCAAAATCATCCTCTCTACTCTGCCAGAGGAGGACAGACTGAACAACGTCCCAGTTGTCCTTCGAGTTCCTCCGGTCTCTGCTGAACCTCGCCCGAGCCCTCTCTCTCCTTTCGTTGGCTGCATCGTAATTTTCGTCATCCGAGTCACTCGCGTCATTCGGAGACTTGGCGATAGTTTTCACTCGCTTCCTTGTGATGGTAGGGGCGCCGTGACGTGGTGGTGCCGGGTATGACTCAGCAACTGTCCACTCCGTTCTGGCCGGCGAGAATGAATCGTCTCTGAAATCTCGCTTCATGTGAGTGGGGCTTGGACTGACCCCGCCATAGTCGGAAACCTGGAGGAGCTCGTCCGTATGGTCATCCACCGTCAGATAGTTCATCCTCGGCTTTCCCTCCTCGCATGACAGCGAATCTTGGCTCAGGGTGTCCCCCATGTCCAGCATGGCGTCGCTGTAGCTGCTTGCACTGCTCGGTCTTGAGGACACTCTCAAGCCGTACTCGCCGATGTCCAAGTCGTCAAGGTCACGATCGTTCTCGGAGCCGTCCAGTGACTTGTTGCTCGCGTGCTCAACTTCCAAGCTGTCCTGTCGGCTCTCTTCTGCCGGGCTGCTCGCAGCGGACTCAACGGGTTCCGGTTTAATTTTTAAAATGTCGATGTGGAAATCCGGTGAGGCGGGTTTGACATCTTTTAACAAGTGCCCCTTTTCCTCGTCACCGATATCAACTTTGACTTCTACCTCGTCCTCTTCTGTCTTGAGCTCGTCCAGTGCCGAGTCGATCGAAAGCCGAGGGAGCATCGATGCGTCACTAAATTCATCCGCCGAGTGTTCAATGGAGCTCTTCCGGCTCAAGTCGGTGGTCGAGCCAATGGTGGATGCCGGGACGTCCGATTCAGCCATTGACGTCTTCCGAAAGTCTGAGAATTCTTTTCTAGACTTACTCCAATCAGTGCGAGATTTACCGAGCGTGAAAACGTGAGAGTCGCTGGTGGTGGTAGTGCTGACCTGGGTCACTTCGCCGAGTGGACTTAACGAATGGGGGCTGGTCGGGGAGACTGACACTGATGGGTACGCCGCTTTGGTCAAGTAATCTTTAGGTGACCCGGGTACCTGTAGAAAGTCCACCTGGAAAGCTCGCAGTGGCGATATTAAGATTTCCGGAGTGCTTTTTCCACTTCCCACGCTTCCAGGGGAATGTGTTTCTCTAAGTGCCGCCATGAGCGGTGACGTCGGCTTCTGCATCCTGAACACCGACAAATCCGCTTTGAGTGTTGTCTTCAAGAAATCCATCCCAGGTTCTACTCCTGGAGTTACCTCCTGTGGTAAACCATTTGACACGCCGTTGTTAGACAACCCTGCCACTGAGTCTTCATAATCCTCACCACCATCGATCTTTCGACTCGGGAAATCAGTTTTCGTTTTTCCTAACCTGAGTTCAGATTGTTTAAATTCCGAGCTTACAGTACGAGTGACCGATCTCGTGCCGAGGCTCCCCAGTGGCTCACTGGCCTGCATGAAATCCGTCTCCAAGTCCAGGCTTTTGTATGAATTCTGGGAAGAGTTCTTCTGATACTTAAGCCGTGACAGCTTCGAGTGGCCTCGTTTGGAAGGCGCGCGTTGCTCTATAATGGGGAGGGAAAACCGACGCCATTCTGAAACTTTACTCTGTGTTTGAAATCTGAAACTCGTGTTGGCGTTCTCGTTGGTGAAATCGTAGAGGTCCAAGGATTCAGGCCGAACGTCCGTGCTGTGGTCATGCTGGTCAGAAGAGCCGTCCGTCTGGGAGTCATCTTTCATCTGATTTAACGATGACGTCAGACCCTGTTGCACCTCAAACATTTTAACCATAAGACCCTGAGAACTGACCGTTGGATAGTCTTCGCTTGATGACCCACTTCCGTCTCCACTTTCGGGACCGCGAGACTTGACGACTTCACGCTCGTTGTAATCGTCCAGAGACGGAACACGGGGGTTGTAAAAAGCAGACCTCTCTCGCGCCTCATAGGTTAGGTTTCTTTGGTTGTATCTGTTGTGTGAGTCAGATCGCATTAACGCGTAGGGGCTTTCTTTGTCTGGCGACACTCGTTCTTCTTCTAGGGGAAGCCACCTCTCTGCAGGAGCTCCGTATTTCTGGGATCCAGGAAGTCTATCGCTGAACACACTGTCCTCGTCGACTCTCGTAACGTGTTTGTTTATCCAGCCGTCGCGCCAATCAACAGAGTCATCCAGCGAGGTGTACAACTTTGTGGCGTCCATCCACGTGCAAGGCGCGAATCTCGATGGAAGACGTTCGTCGGCCGACATACTTTTCGTCCGGTGTTGTAGCTGTTCGGATCGTGTCATTAGCGATGGGCGGTTGGGCGTGCTTTCTATCCTTCTCCTGAAGGTGGGGTCAAGGTCGGAACCTGGAGGACGGGAAGCAATGTCACGCGAGAGTATGTTTGTGTTGAGAATGTTTCGAATTGTCTCTTTGGCGTCTATAATACTGAGTTCGTCTTCTATCAACTTAAGGGTCTCGTCAACCAGATGGAAGTCTGTTTTCGGAATGCCGGGAATGGACGCGGTCATCTCGCTGACGTGTTCCCGGCCAATCAGGGATACAACGGTGTTGACGGCCCTGGATTCTGAGCGAGCAGCAAGTTCTGGGGCTCCTGTAATATTGTCGTGTTCCTTGGCGTCACCATCGGATTCGTTGGTCTGACAGGATATCTCAAATGTCGGGACTCCGGTCTGCGTGAATTTGTGAAATTTCCCGAAACCTAACTCGCGGAAATCTGGGCCAATGACATTGTCACGTTGCAACGAGCATTGAATTTCTCTGTCAAATGCGAGGTAGTAGTCGGAATCACGTGACATTCCGTGGTGCAGATGAGGATGGTGGAGGTGATGGCTTGCGGTGTAGGGGACGCGCTGGTTGAAAGCCGTGTCATTGACCTGAACAGCCCTGCTAATGCTGTAAACCCTGTTTCCGGTCCCCTGACCGGATCTGATGTCTCGCACTGACGGTCTTGAGTCGGAGAAGGTCAGCGTCGGCGACGTTACCAGGTTCCGGTCTTCTGTCTCCTTCTTCGGCGTGTCGGCGTCAGATCCCTGGGACTGCAATGTTTTGCCGATGCTGCTGATTAACCGCGGGTTGTAGGAGATGACTGGCATCCCACCTTTTGGGAACTCATCGATGTCCGTTTCACTGACCTCTGAGAAGTAGCCACTGCTGGGAACGTCTTTCCGAGTCCTGGTCGCCACTCGGAAGGCCGACTTTGCCGACCCCGGGCTGCTTTCGTTGCTCCTGCTGACGCTGAAGTCAAACTGAGGTCTCTCGGTGTTTGTCGGTGTGTCGACGCCGTTAGAGCTCTGGTGACTCAGCTTCGCCTCTGAGCAGCACTGACACTTTTCATCTGTCTGTGAGCCCGATCTCTTGAGCTGACCGGAGGTATGGGCAGTGGCTTCATGACTTCCGTTGTGATTCATATCGAGGCCGGATTTGAATTCGATCCTCTTTTCGACGACCTCCCCGCTGTTCTTCCTCTTCACTGCCGTCTTTGCCCCGGGAGAACTTCTTGTCTCTCCCTGCGTCCCTATCACGTGCTCAGCCAATACGTCATTGATGATGATGGGATCCTCTTCAGAAAACGACGCCCTTCGCCTCGATTCCCGCCTCGGCTGCTTGTGCTCGTGGTAGTTGTCACAGATTTGATTGACGCTCAACGCCCGCTGCCTGTCCAGCATCTGTCGGACTTCAGGCATGAGCGGTACCTCCAAGGACAACCGTCTCCTCGGCTGAAGCTCTCTATACTCCGAAGACGGGCTGACCCGGCTTAAGAAGCTCGGTACCGGCGAGGCTGCCCCACTGTTCCTCCTTGAGTAGAAGTCCTCGGAGCACGATTGTTTGTAGGCGCCAGAGCACCGGCTTTTGCTGCGCCGCATTTTTTTGATCGAGCCGCCCTCGGGCACCGTCGTGCCGGACGCCGTGACGTCATCGTCAGTTTCCTTGGAAGACCCCGTACCCTCCGTGTCCAGACTGTCCTGCTGGTTGTCCAGGCCCACCTCGATGACCGTCACGGGCGACTGGGGTATGGGGGACAAGGACGACGAGGAGCACCTGGAGGCCGGCAGGCCGAGATACGACATCGACAGCATGGTGTCGTAGCCGGACCCGGCGGCGTCACGATCGACGTCCTCCAACACAATGGACACCATGGCGGGCTCAACGTTGCCGGACATGGCGTTATCTACCCCTGTCGTTTGGGCGCTAGTCTGGACCTGGCCAGTGGCGGCCTTACCAGCGCGGCCGCCTCTCGTTGATTGGTTCTGCATAATGTCCTCCACCTCGAGGCTGTCTTTGGAGTGCTGCATCGATTCACGTATTTGAGGGTTTTGATTTAAACTTTGAGACACGGAATTTTTAACGTTGTCTTTGATCACTGAAAGCTTAAGTACATTCTCTTTTACGTCTTGTGTCTGTATTGTTTGGCTCACATCAACATTTTTTTCTGTTTCAGGCTTTTTACCGATGTTTTCGTTTCTCTTCACTGTTACTTGTCTGACCGGCGATTTCTTTGGATGCACCTTGCGCGTTTCATCCTCCCCCGCCCCGAGTTGTTTTCCCTTGGAAGATTTCTCCCCCGTTTTATCCTCGTCCTGCCTGCGATTCCTCTCCAGCTGTTTCTGCTCGGCTAGATGTCTCTTGTACGCGTGCTGGTGCTGTATGTGCAGCTGCTGGCTGCTGTGCGAGCGTTTCTCCGAGCAGCTGCTCATAGAGTCGCTCTCGGACTGGTTGCTGCTGATGTAGGAGTTCTCAGAGTTGGAGCCCGTGCTCTTGCCGCTGCTGGACATGGCGTCCGAGATGAACATCTGGAGACGGGCCTCCTTGTCGAAGGGATCGACCCCAGACATCCGCGACCTCCCCTCCTCCTCCTCGGACAGTGTCTCCAGGTACAGAGGCAGGGATTTTTGCCTGGACGTGGCGAAATGTCTGACCTTGAAGTCCCTGCCCTCTGTCGGGGACTGTGTGTTGTTGGAATAGGCGGCTATGTACTCCTTAAGGCGTTGGATTTTGGAGTCTTGGCTGTTGCTTGCGGGCAAGTAGCTCGCCGCCTCGTCGAGTATGGAAGAGGCCGTGCTCACGTGACTGTCACGGCGATGGACCGGGCGCGAATCTGGGTTGGCGTCTGAAAGGAGATTCGGTTGGGATCCCGCGGGGCCGAAAGCAGGAGGGTTCTCAAATGGTTCCGGGGTCTTCAGTTCCGCCTGAGCAGCCATCTGAGCCTCCATCTGCGCCTTTGATATTTTCATGTACCAGTCGCGCAAAAACCTTTCTGGGAGGAAACCTTCGGTAGCCCCGAACCCCAATCCCATGAGAACCCTCTCGGCGTGACTCGTGGTGTACGGCTGATTGAACATGTACGTGTCCGGGGGTGAAGCCGTGCTCTCAAAACTTCCGCTCAGTCTGAGGGGCGCGGGGAGAAACGTTGATAGATTGGGGTGATGGGCCGGGGGCGCCATGCTGCCTTGAGGCGAGCCCCTGAGTGAACCGTTGTCCATGCTGAGAGACGACATGGACGACAGATACGAATACTTGCTGACCGACTCGGGGCCGCTGTAATCTTTTGACCTGCTCGTGTCTCTCGACGAGTAGGACGCCGTTCTGGACAGCGGCCCTTGTTTTGTAACTGCGTTCGACGGCTTGTGATTTCTGTAGGAGGCACTCGACGACTCCTCGTCATCTGGAATAATGAGGTCACGGCGGCGTCTCTTCTCCGTGTTTGAAGACGCCACAGAATGAGGCGATAACGAGGGCTTGGATTTTAACGGGGAATTTTCCCCTTTAGTCAAATTCTCCAGTTTCTCTTTCAAGGCCATATGGGACCGTGGAGAGTTAGCGTCCCGCTGGTCATCTCGTGCCATCTGCTGGACGGACCCCCAGAAATGTTTATCCATTGCGTTAGACGATGAAGCAGAGGACACGGGCATGCCGTTGTTCCAATCCAAAACCCGGTGGAAAATCTTTTCCAGATATATCTTATCGGCAAGATCGAGGTTCCCCCGGGCACCCAAGAGTTCCATGCTCTCCAGCAGCGTGTCCGCTATGGAGGCATTGCTGTTGTGTCCACCGTCGCCCTCCGCGCCTGCGTGGTCGGGGAGAAGTCCGCTTGACCTGGACGTGGAGGTGCTCGTCGTTGAGCTCTGGCGGGAAACGAACCTTCTCTTGGTGCCCCAAAGTCCCTGAACTTGACCCCCGCCACCATGACCTGCCCTCTCCCAAGGCCGCTGGTTGCTGCTCATAGAGTCTGACGAGCTCTTGGACAGGCAGAGGGACTCGACCTCCTCAAACGTCGACGCCGATGACGAGATGCTGTGGGGGCCCTTCCTTGTCGTCTGCCGCCAGAAGTCGTCGTCCCAGGAGAAGAGCTGGTTGCCTCGCTTGCTGGCGCCATCGCTGGCGTCCCAGACGCTTCGGAGGTTGTCTGCCGTGCGGTGGCGCTGTAAGCTGTGAACAACAAAATGGAATGTGTCACACTTTAGAACTGGGATGTTTGTTAAAATCTTCAGATATCATTATGTGGTGCAATTTTTAATATTTTTTTTTCTAGTTAAATAATATTAAACCTCTTAAATAAAGAATAATTTAACAGAGTCGTTCCATTTTCCATCATTGCAATACACAATCCAGTATAGACATTTTTCGATAAATTTGAGAAGGCATTAATCTTGCACTAACATTCAATGCAAACATTTTAACTACTGTTACAAGCTCAATGAAGGTCGGACCAAACGTCAATCTATGCTGGCGAACATTCAACATCTTGTATCACACAAGCAGTGACAACTGCAATCAAAGTAGTTTTACGCAAGTTTTCTACGGCTTAATGATCATGATCCATTTAACAGCTATGGGTCGCCATTCATGCATTTATTTTGCTATAAATGGTTTTTTTTTAATATATATACATTCCTTTTACTATGTAATAATTTATTGGTCTTCGTTCTTTGATCTCGTGATGTGGAGATGGCGTAATACAAAACATATTGATAGTGCGTTCGAGTGATGCTTGCACGAATGTTTGCAAGCAAAGACTGACGTCTGGCCTGACCTTAACACTGTGCTTTCACACGCTGAAAATATGCAATAAATTCACCACATTCATCACTTTTAAGCTTGGCGATTCTCTGCCCGATTATTATACAAGCAACAACAACAAAAACAATTAATTAAAAAAATAAAAAGCTTTTAGTCAACAAATGGAACATCATCAAACTGATGCAACAGATGTTCCGAATCACACACGCAGATCACACACACAGATCACACACACAGATCACACACACAGATAAAACACAGATCACACACAGATAAAACACAGATCACACACGCAGATCACACACGCAGATCACACACACAGATCACACACACAGATCACACACACACATATCACACACACAGATCACACACACACACAGATCACACACACAGATCACACACACAGATCACACACACACTTTCTCACATACTGTTCACACACTTATGCATCACGTCGTGTTCCCACACTCAGAACAACAACAAATAAAAGAAGAAAAAAACGCTTGCACCACAAACTAACCACTTAAGCAAACAATAAACCCACCATTACCCTTAACAAACTCTTTAATCTTAACATATAGACAGCGTTTAAAGCCTCAAGTCGGACTCAGGCAAAGATGAAGAACACGAGCAAATTAAAACCACACCCCGCCACTTCCCCTGTAATATATCGGTCACGATTTGCGGCGCTACCTCCAGGACAGAGACAGTATCTACGACGGCATTGATTGACTTCACCCCCTCCCCCCCTCCAGCCCGTGTAGCTACATCACCAACGTGTTCAACTGCAAACCACGGGCGTATACTCAGTGGTTGAGAGTGTACGTCTCCATGTTTGTGTTTGGTTTGGGGGGGCGGGGTGGCGGGTAAGAGATTATAGAACCAGCACGGCAGCAATATCAGAAACAAAAAGAGGAGGGGGGATAACAATGAGCGATAAATGCCGAGGACGAAAGAGACAGATGCCCAAGTGCATTATCCCCGCTTGTCGCCATGGCAACCGCACACGGGCGTAGTAGCATCGTTCGATTAATAAATAATACGGTGGCCGGGCTAAACACACAAGATTGAAAAGAAACAAACAAAACAGTTTAGGTGTTTTTCGAAAAGGTATTCTGACATGATTTATTGTCAAGTTTTTAGGATATGTTCGGGGGGGGGGGGTTGGTCACAATGGGTGGGGCGTCTGTGGGTGTGACAGAGTGGGAGTGGCGTCTGTGGGTGTTTCACAGTGGGCGGGGTGTTCTTTGGTGTGTCACAGTGGGCGGGGTGTCATCTGGTGTGTCACAGTGGACGTGGTGTCCATTGGTGTGTCACAGTGGGCGGGGTGTCATCTGTTGTGTCACAGTGGACGTGGTGTCCTTTGGTGTGTCCCAGTGGGCGGGGTGTCCTCTGGTGCCTCTCTTTTACAGGATTTTTAAAACTAAGAAAAAAAAATCTGACATTCACGTGTCTCGACCTCGTATAGAAATATTGGCTAAGTCACATGGACGTATGTTGACCACGAATAGAAGTCGGTGTGATGTCACATTTACGTCAGACTGTGTCGTGGTATGTGACAATCTTTCTGCCATACTTATTAGTGCCACATTTACTTTTCCGTGCACGTATGTCACATATAAGTTAGCTAGCGATTATTTCACGTTAAGGTAAGATACCGTGAATGTCACATTAACTACTAAGTGTGTATGTAACCACTCGTGCATGTCACCAATCGTGTATGTCATTTATGTCACATTAAGTACCTAAGTATGTATGTCACCAATCGTTTATGTCACATTAACTACTAAGTGTGTATGTCACCAATCGTGTATGTCACCAATCGTGTATCTCATTTATGTCACATTAAGTACCTAAGTATGTATGTCACCAATCGTTTATGTCACATTAACTACTAAGTGTGTATGTCACCAATCGTGTATGTAACCAATCGTGCATGTCACCAATCGTGTATGTCATTTATGTCACATTAAGTACCTAAGTATGTATGTCACCAATCGTTTATGTCACATTAACTACTAAGTGTGTATGTCAACAATCGTGTATGTCACCAATCGTGTATGTCACCAATCGTGTATGTCACAAATCGTGTATGTCACCAATCGTGTATGTCACCAATCGTGTATGTCACCAATCGTACCGCCACAATCTACATCACAGATAATAGCCAAGGGTGTACCGCCCCACTCGACATCACAGATAATAGGCACTGATGTACCGCCCCACTCGACATCACAGATAATAGGCACGGATGTACCGCCCCACTCGACATCACAGATAATAGGCACGGATGTACCGCCCCACTCGACATCACAGATAATAGCCAAGGGTGTACCGCCCGACTATATGACTTATTATAGCCACGGGTGTACCGCCACCAACCTACACAACTGATCAAAGCCAAGGGTGGGACGCCCCAATCTTCATCACAGATCATAGCCGTAGGAACACTTTTAATTGGAGTGTAAGGAATCGGTCTTAAAGACTAAATGTAGATTACTTACATTGCACCTGATACACATGACATGTATTAGATTAATCCAATAAAATCAGTCAACATAATTACACACTTTGATAACAATAATTGGAAGTGATACCAATAACTTATCTAAATTTAGCGCAAACGTACAAGAGAAGTATACAAATAACTATAAGTAACGACAAACAAATCTTCACAAACTTCACACATGATTCCACTGTTAGGAAAAGACTCGAGTTCACTGTTGTTAAAGGATCAAATCTACCTCTGTCTACAACACTACGGCACTATCCTATTGTCACGGCCAAGCATAAGGTGGAGATAAGGTGGTAGTCACTTGTTGAGTTCAGTGCTCATTTGTTGCCGAGGCTGGGGACTTTGTGCGGTGGGGTGGACGGGGAGACCGTGTGGTCACCCGGGAAACGATTGACTCGAGGTAGATGTTAGAAATGTGAAACCGATGATTACATGGCCTGGGAGGGAGGGGGGAAGGGAGGGAGCGGTGACGTTGCCGCGGTGGTAGCTAGAAATGTAGCCTGGGTGGTAGCTAGAAATGTAGCAGGGGTGGTAGGTAGAAATGTAGCATGGGTGGTAGGTAGAAACGTAGCCTGGGTGGTAGGTAGAAATTTAGCCTGGGTGGTAGCTAGAAATGTAGCCTGGCCACTAAGCCCTGCACCAAGAAATACAAAAAAGAAAAAGAAGACCCCAGCTCTTCGAATCGCTAGCTGGAACGTGAGGACTATGTGTCCCAGCATCACTGATGATCTGCAGTACATAAATGACACACGGAAGACAGGAATAATCGATAGAGAACTTAAAAGGCTAAAGATTGACATAGCATGCCTTCAGGAGACCAGGCTCCCAGACAACGGTTCACTCAAAGAGGCCAATTACACCTTCTTCTGGCAAGGCAGACCGAAAGACGAACCTAGACAGCATGGTGTGGGTTTCGCTGTTAAAAACACTCTTCTACCATCCATTTTTTTTGAACCACCGTCATCAGGCACGGAGAGGATCCTCACTCTAAGACTCAGAACAACTGCGGGCCCAGCAAACATTCTTAGTGTGTATGCCCCAACACTCTATTCAACTCCGGAAGAGAAGGACCAGTTCTATGGAGCGTTAGACCAGGCAATAGCCGGCATCCACAAAGACGAGGCAATCTATCTCCTAGGAGATTTCAATGCTAGAGTGGCGAGCGACCACGAAGCCTGGCCCACCTGCCTTGGACTATTTGGAAGAGGAAAGTTAAATGAAAATGGACAAAGGCTTCTGGAATTGTGCTGCTCACGAGGCTTGTGTGTGACCAACACTTTCTTCAAGTGCAAGGATATACATCAAGTATCTTGGAGACACCCTCGATCCCACCAATGGCACCAGCTGGACCTCATTATCACCAGGCGTGCACAACTAGCTAGCGTCCTACTCACTCGCAGCTATCACAGTGCCGACTGTGACACGGATCATTCCCTTGTCGCCAGCAAAGTACGAATAATGAGGAAAAACTCGTACCACACAAAGAAAAAGGGAAGTCCACGCATCAATACCTCCTGCATGAAAGACCCTGCGATAGCGCAGCTGTTCAAAGACAAGGTGAAGGAAAGTCTCTCAAAGATGTCCCCATGCGTCACCATTGACTCCAAATGGACGCAACTGAGAGACACAATCTATACATCCGCAATACAAGCCTTTGGCAAAAAATCTCACAAAAACACGGACTGGTTTGATGAACATTGGGACGAGATGAAACCCGTCACTGAAGCAAAAAGGAAAGCTCTTATGGCTTACAAGGAAAAGCCTACACCTGACAATTTGCATGCTTTAAAAACAGCTAAGTCACTTGCCCAAAAGGTTGCACGTAAATGTGTCAATACCTACTGGCTTAAGCTCTGTTCCAGTATACAATCAGCTGCAGACATGGGCAATGCAAAAGTCATGTACGAAAACATCAAAAAGGCAACGGGCCCCTTGACGTCAAAAGCTGCTCCCCTAAAGTCCAAAAATGGAGAAATTATTCAAGACCAGGCAGCACAGCTAAAACGGTGGGTTGAGCATTATCTGGAATTGTATTCAACAGTTACCACAGTCTCCAGCACCGCTCTAGATGACATCCCAGATATGCCACTCATGGAAGAACTTGATGTCGTGCCCACACAGGAAGAGCTGAGCAAAGCAATTGACAGTCTAGCTTGTGGAAAAGCGCCTGGGAATGATGGAATACCACCAGAGGTTCTAAAGAGTGGCAAGACAGCTTTACTCCAACCATTGCACGAGATTCTGTCCCTCTGCTGGGAACAGGGCTACATCCCCCAAGACCTAAAGGATGCAAATATAGTGACACTATATAAAAACAAAGGTGATAGGAGTGATTGCAATAATTATCGGGCATTTCACTCCTTAGTATTGTAGGAAAGACCTTTGCCCGCGTTATACTAAAACGTTTACAAAGCCTAGCATCCCGCGTCTATCCAGAATCTCAGTGTGGTTTCCGGTCCGGTCGGTCTACCATAGACATGGTGTTCTCCATACGACAGCTCCAGGAAAAATGCAGAGAGCAGCAGATGCCACTATACATTGCATTTGTGGACCTTACAAAAGCCTTCGACTTAGTCAGTCGCAACGGGCTATTCCAAATACTGGCAAAAATTGGATGTCCCCCTCACCTACTTGCCATCATCAGACAGTTCCATGAAAATATGCTTGGCACAGTACAGTTCGATGGAGCTAAGTCAGAGGCCTTCCCTGTCAGCAGCGGAGTTAAACAAGGTTGTGTACTCGCACCAACACTCTTCGCAATATTCTTCTCTGTACTTCTTCGATACGCATTCAAGGATAGCAGTGAGGGAATCTGGTTACATACCAGAGCTGATGGAGGACTTTTCAACACTGCCCGCCTCCGAGCCAAGACCAAAACGACGGATGTCCTAATTCGAGAGCTACTATTTGCGGATGATGCGGCACTAACAGCACATACAGAATCTGGTTTGCAACAACTCGTGTCAAGCTTCTCCAATGCCTGCAAAGAATTTGGTCTGCAAATCAGCTTGAAAAAGACAAACATCATGGCCCAAGACACTCGACCTCCTCCTACCATAAATATCGATAATGAAAACTTGGAGGTTGTGGACAGCTTCACCTACTTGGGATCCAAGGTCTCCAATACACTGTCCATTGAAGAAGAAATAAACAGCAGAATTGGCAAGGCAGCCGCAACAATGGCTAAACTAAATAAGCGGGTCTGGCAAAACACCAAGCTAACGGAGAAAACCAAACTGTGCGTCTATCGAGCCTGTGTCATCAGTACACTACTATATGGGAGCGAGACATGGACCACTTATACATCACAAGAGCGTAAGCTTAACAGCTTCCATTTGAGATGCTTGCGCCGCATCCTTGGTATTAAATGGCAAGAAAAAGTGCCTAATAGTGAGGTACTAACGCGTGCCAATACCCAAAGCATGTTCTCAATTCTTAGTGAAAGACGCCTGAGGTGGCTAGGACATGTCAAAAGAATGAGCCCCGGCCGCATCCCGAAGGACCTCCTATATGGTGAACTTGCTTCAGGAAAGAGGAAAACAGGTCGCCCACGCTTGCGATTTAAAGATGTCTGTCAAAGGGACATGAAAGCAGCCAAAATACATACAAGTGACTGGGAGTGTAAGGCAGAAGACCGATCTACGTGGCGCACAGTTGTCAAAGAGGGCGTCATAGTAGCCGAGGAGCGAATAATGGAGGAGGCTGCAGACAGAAGAGCTAGGAGAAAGGCCAAAACATTTGGAAGCACAGAACTCGTATGTAAAAACTGTGGCAACGACTGTCACTCAAGGATAGGACTGCACAGTCACTCGAGGAAATGCAACCCAACCCAACGGTGATGCACCATCGTCTCGCGAGACGGAAGGATGCCGGATGCCGGATAGCCTGGGTGGTAGGTAGAAATGTCGCCTGGGTGGTAGGTAGAAATATAGCCTGGGTGGTAGGTAGAAATGTAGTCTGGGTGGTAGGTAGAAATGTCGCCTGGGTGGTAGGTAGAAATGTAGCATGGGTGGTAGGTAGAAATGTAGCATGGGTGGTAGCTAGAAATGTCGCCTGGGTGGTAGGTAGAAATGTAGCATGGGTGGTAGCTAGAAATGTCGCCTGGGTGGTAGCTAGAAATGTAGCATTGGTGGTAGGTAGAAATGTAGCATGGGTAGTAGCTAGAAATGTAGCATGGGTGATAGGTAGAAATGTAGCCTGGGTGGTAGCTAGAAATGTAGCATGGGTGGTAGCTAGAAATGTAGCATGGGTGGTAGCTAGAAATTTAGCATGGGTGGTAGGTAGAAATGTAACATGGGTGGTAGATAGAAATGTAGCCTGGGTGGTAGGTAGAAATGTAGCCTGGGTGGTAGTTAGAAATGTAGCCTGGGTTGTAGGTAGAAATATAGCCTGAGTGGTAGCTAGAAATGTAGCATGGGTGGTAGGTAGAAATGTAGCCTGGGTGGTAGGTAGAAATGTAGCCGAGATGGTAGCTAGAAATGTAGCATAAGTGGTAACTAGAAATGTAGCCTGGGTGGTAGCTAGATATGTAGCATTCGTGGTATGTAGAAAAGTATTGTGATATTAGATAATTTAGAATGCTTACAGATTTAAACACGATAATAATAATAATAATATGTTATTTTATATACCGCTGTATATAGCCAGGAGCCGGGCTCACGGCGCTTTACATGGAGAATAACAATACATATATTAATTAAATAAACATTAATATCATACTAAATGACAATACATAGTACATCAGCTACGTTAATCATTAAAAGAAATGCTGTTTCATTAATTTTCAAAATAAAGTTTATAAAGATGTGTTTTAAGTGCAGTCTTGAAGGACTTAGCAGTTGAAATACTACGGATGTGTAATGGAAGAGAATTCCATTGTTTGATAGAAAAGATATAGAACAGTGGTTCTTAACGTGGGTTCGATCGAACCCTAGGGGTTCGGTGAGTCAGTCGCCGGGGTTCGGCGGAGGGAGGTCAAGACAGCACCCGACTCAAGGCATCTATATTACTACTAATAATGAAGGGTTCGGTGAATGTGCATATGAAACTGGTGGGGTTCGGTACTTCCAAAAAGGTTAAGAACCACTGATATAGAATTATGTGAGATTCAGACAGAACAATATGTTCTAGAAATTAAATCTTTAGACAGATGTTTCATATAAAATTTAAAAAAAAAACATAAAAATCAAATTTTTGATTATAAATCCTTACATACTAAACATAACTAAAACAATGTTCATTCTAATACGCAGCGCAAGACAATCCAAAAATACAAAACTTTAGTTAGGTCTACATCTCGTAAAACATGTTTAATATAATGCGCACCGATCGGGAATATATTATTTGAAAGTATCATCAATATAATACGCATTTTATTTTGCGACAGGAAAGGTTGAACTTATTACGCACCATGGCAATCTAGCACAAAAAGTAACATGGTACATTGAAATGAATAAAGATAATCAAAAAATTCATTAATTTAATTACAGTACATTCCTTGAATCTGATATTTTGATACATAATTTTTATAATCGGCACGAGTCTGCCGGGAAAATTGCATATCGCCAGCATACGGCGAAACGGGTTAAAAATCAATCGAAATTTTTTTCGCGCTCAACCAAGCAAGCAAGCAGACACCACGAGTTAATATAAATGATTCGGAAACACTCCATCAATACCTGTAAGGTGAAGGTAAGTTATGATAGTGTCCCATCAATACCTGTAAGGTGAAGGTAAGTTATGAGTGTCCCATCAATACCTGTAAGGTGAAGGTAAGTTATGATAGTGTCCCATCAATACCTGTAAGGTGAATGTAAGCCATGTTTACCGCGGCAGTCAAGTATCGCGATGATAACTCACAACGAGATCATTAAACGGGATCGATGTTTTGATCGATACCAGGGTAAACCTAACGTCTCAATTAGTATTGAAACAACCCAGTCGCTAGCGGTAGTGACGGATAGATACCAAACGTAACACGAACAAAGCGATGGAATGAGATAATACAAACTGTAGGTGTGACGATAAATCGGGTGGAGTTATCAAAATGGCGTCGTCTAGGATAAGTCAAATATCATAGAGACACAGAAAATCTAGAAAACTAAAGTTTTACAGAATCTTAACAACTATTGGCTCAGAGAATGTCGACAACTATTAGTTCAGAGAATGTAGACAACTATTGGCTCAGAGAATGTAGACAACTATTGGCTAAGAGAATGTAGACAACTATTAGTTCAGAGAATGTAGACAACTATTGGCTCAGAGAATGTAGACAACTATTGGCTCAGAGAATGTAGACAACTATTTGTTTAGAGAATATAGACAACTATTGGTTCAGAGAATGTAGACAACTATTGGCTCAGAGAATTAGGCAACTATTGGCTCAGAGAATGTAGACAACTATTGGCTCAGAGAATGTAGACGAATATTGGCTCAGAGAATGTAAAAAAATAATGGCTCAGAGAATGTAGACAACTATTTGCTCAGGGAATGTAGACAACTATTTGTTTAGAGAATGTAGGCAACTATTGGCTCAGAGAATGTAGATAACTATTAGTTTAGAGACTGTAGACAACTATTGGCTCAGAGAATGTAGACGAATATTGGCTCAGAGAATGTAGACTACTATTTGTTTAGAGAATGTAGACAACTATTGGCTCAGAGAATATGGAAAACTATTAGTTCAGAGAATGTAGACAACTATTTGATCAGAGAATGTAGACAACTATTGGCTCAGAGATTGTAGACAACTATTGGCTCCGAGAATGTAGACAATTATTGGCTCAGAGAATGTAAACAACTATTAGTTCAGAGAATGTAGACAACTATTGGCTCAGAGAATGTAGACAACTATTGGCTCAGAGATTGTAGACAAATATTGGCTAAGAGAATGTAGACAACTATTGGCTCAGAGATTGTAGACAAATATTGATTACGGAGGACAACAGAACTGAAACCATCAAGCAACATTAATGACAGGAGCTGTGACATTATCAACTCAACATTAGTGACAGGAGCTGTGACAACATCAACTCAACATTAGTGACAGGAGCTGTGACACCATCAACTCAACATTAGTGACAGGAGCTGTGACAACATCAACTCAACTTTAGTGACAGGAGCTGTGACAACATCAACTCAACATTAGTGACAGGAGCTGTGACACCATCAACTCAACATTAGTTGACAGGATCTGTGACAACATCAACTCAACTTTAGTGACAGGAGCTGTGACAACATCAACTCAACATTAGTGACAGGAGCTGTGACAACATCAACTCAACATTAGTGACAGGAGCTGTCACAACATCAACTCAATATTAGTGACAGGAGCTAGCATCAACTCAACATTAGTGACAGGAGCTGTCACAACATCAACTCAACATTAGTGACATGATCTGTCACAACATTAACTCAACATTAGTGACAGGAGCTGTCACAACATCAACGTAACAACAGCGGGTCGTACTCACAACCGACCACGTGGTCTCCTGGCGTACATCTCGTCATCCACCAGCCGGCCACCGGTCAGTTAGCCTCGTTGTCATATAACTGGACACTGGTCAATTATTCTTGTTTTCATTAGTTCATCATAAGGCCATACATAATAAACCTCGTAAGTAAATTGAGTTATTCGCACTGTGAGGCTAGGGAAAATGACGAAGCCCACAATGAGACGTTGTTCAAAACGTTGCTACTCAGGACTTCAGGTGAGATCAAAGACACCACAACAACTATCCAACTTGCTGACTTGAATTACGGCGGCAACGTCCTTTTCGGACAGGAAGAAACATTTAGCTTGAAGAAACAAAAAAGTATAACCACTTTCTTTCCGTTCGAAAGTCGTGCAAAGATATACATTTAAAGTGTTTTGTTGCACCAATATCACACATAAACTATCTATACCCCGGCCCAGCAAAGGAACACCCTCCCCAACCATGCCTGTGCACGCCCTAACCATGCGGGTGCCCGCCCCAAACATACGTGAATTGAGCGTGATCTGGAAGCGATTATGTCGCCCGCTTACCCCCCCCCCCACAACACCACTATATAGGTGAGCCATTATCAGAGGGAATAGGTCGGCAGAAAAAAGTGAGTCGACAGAGGCAGTTGTGACAAAGTGTGGTTAACACGGTGACAGTTGTGACAGGTGTTGTGAGAAGTACACAATGTCAGTTGTGACATGTGTTGTGTGGAGTACACGGTGACAGTTGTGACATGTGTTATATGGTGTACACGGTGACAGTTGTGACATGTGTTGTGTGGTGTACATGGTGACAGTTGTGACATGTGTTGTGAGAAGTACACGGTGACAGTTGTGACATGTGTTATGTGGTGTAGATGGTGACAGTTGTGACATGTGTTGTGTGGTGTAGATGGTGACAGTTGTGACATGTGTTGTGTGGTGTAGATGGTGACAGTTGTGAAATGTGTTGTGTGGTGTAGATGGTGACAGTTGTAACACAAGTGTGGTGTACATGGTGACAGTTGTGATATGTGTTGTGTGGTGTACAAAGTGACAGTTGTGACACAAGTGTGGTGTACATGGTGACAGTTGTAACACAAGTGTGGTGTACATGGTGACAGTTGTGACATGTGTGTTGTGGTGTAGATGGTGACAGTTGTGACATGTGTTGTGTGGTGTAGATGGTGACAGTTGTGACATGTGTTGTGTGGTGTAGATGGTGACAGTTGTGACATGTGTTGTGTTGTGTAGATGGTGACAGTTGTGACATGTGTTGTGTGGTGTACATGGTGACAGTTGTGATATGTGTTGTGTGGTGTACACGGTGACAGTTTTGACACAAGTGTGGTGTACATGGTGACAGTTGTGACATGTGTTGTGAGAAGTACACGGTGACAGTTGTGACATGTGTTGTGAGAAGTACACGGTGACAGTTGTGACATGTGTTGTGTGGTGTAGATGGTGACAGTTGTGACATGTGTTGTGTGGTGTAGATGGTGACAGTTGTGAAATGTGTTGTGTGGTGTAGATGGTGACAGTTGTGATGTGGTGTGTGGTGTACATGGTGACAGTTGTGATATGTGTTGTGTGGTGTACAAGGTGACAGTTGTGACACAAGTGTGGTGTACATGGTGACAGTTGTAACACAAGTGTGGTGTACATGGTGACAGTTGTGACATGTGTGTTGTGGTGTAGATGGTGACAGTTGTGACATGTGTTGTGTGGTGTAGATGGTGACAGTTGTGACATGTGTTGTGAGAAGTACACGGTGACAGTTGTGACATGTGTTGTGAGTAGTACATGGTGACAGTTGTGACATGTGTTGTGTGGTGTACACGGTGACAGTTGTGACATGTGTTGTGTGGTGTACACGGTGACAGTTGTGACACAAGTGTGGTGTACACGGTGACAGTTGTGACATGTGTTGTGTGGTGTAGATGGTGACAGTTGTGACATGTGTCGTGTGGTGTACACGGTGACAGTTGTGACATGTGTTGTGTGGTGTACACGGTGACATTTGTGACATGTGTTGTGTGGTGTAGATGGTGACAGTTGTGACATGTGTTGTGTGGTGTAGATGGTGACAGTTGTGACATGTGTTGTGTGGTGTACATGGTGACAGTTGTGATATGTGTTGTGTGGTGTACACGGTGACAGTTGTGACACAAGTGTGGTGTACATGGTGACAGTTGTGGCATGTGTTGTGTGGTGTACATGGTGACAGTTGTGACACAAGTGTGGTGTACATGGTGACAGTTGTGACATGTTTGTTGGGGGGTGTAAACGTTGACAGTTGTGTCATTTGTTTATGGTGTACACTGTGACAGTTGTGACACTTGTGTTTTGGGAAGTACACTGACATTAGAAGGTGACAGTTGTGACAAATGTCCGAGTCTAACAAGCCAAGCTCTAACGACATAACCAAACGATACACAATACACAGCCACACCCTAATGGAGGGAGTTCAAACATCATACACAGTACACAGCCACAACCTAATGGAGGGAGTTCAAACATCATACACAGTACACAGCCACACCCTAATGGAGGGAGTTCAAACATCATACACAGGACACAGCCACACCCTAATGGAGGGAGTTCAAACATCATACACAGTACACAGCCACACCCTATTGGAGGGAGTTCAAACATCATACACAGTACACAGCCACACCCTAATGGAGGGAGTTCAAAGCGACAACACTCAAAATAACAACTTTCACGATGCCTTTTTTTTCGTATTAACACATTATAAATGGAGATGGAAAAAAAACAAGGTTCGACCTACCAAGTACCAACAATATTATTTTTAAAAAATATCTGCACAATAAATAAAACACACTCCATACAAGAAAAATCCCTTGATATTTTTTAAAAACTGATTAAGATATACAAATCAAACCAAAAGACTTGACTAGCTACACGTCTATTTCCGCATAATGAAACTCATAAAAACCCTGGTGTATTTACATATACAGAAATGCATTTAAAATTATGGTTCATTTAACATCCAGATCAAAAACAATTAAAAACCTGGTCTATTTGCACATCCAGATCCAACACAATTAAAAACCTTGTCTATTTGCACATCCAGACCTAACACATTTAAAAACCTGGTCTTTTTGCACATCAAGATCTAGCACAATTAAAAACCTGGTCTATTGGCACATCCAGATCTAGCGCAATTAAAAACCTTGACTATTTGCACATCAAAAATCTAGTCTGCAACTGAACAACTTTTGTTTCAAGCATCTTCCCCACAGCCCAATCATTTGTGTGTTGATTATAAAATTATCCCCCCTTAACGAATGTCCACATCAAGACTTATTTTTCTCACATCGACATCACGATTGAAGCCACATTCAGAAAACATTTTGTTTCGTTAACTGTCACAAAGCATTGGTCATTTTTTTTTTTAAAAACCCCATAAAACTCAAGATGATCCAATCAGAGAGCACTCCGTCACTAGGGTTTGTGTTTCTCGACGCGTGGGCCACAAACAGTTCAAAAATAAACCAAGTCAATGCTTGAAATGTGGGCTTAAAAGCGAATTGTGTCTCACGTTTTGTTAATGAGTTTTTCCACTGCATAAGGAATGAGCAGCTGAAGCGCGGGCAGAGGGGGCGGGGGGATATCTGCACGCGGAGGACCAGAGGCGTCACTAAGGTTGGTGTCGGCCGGGGCGGTGGTTCATGGTGTCACCCTCTCAAGACTTAAACCATTGACTCTTTCGAGTTTTCCAGCGCCAAATAACGGGCATATACAGAATTTAAAATATTTGTTTCACACCCCCTTGATGGTGTCCCCCAGGGGGGTAGCCCACCCCACCGCACACTTTAGTGACGCCACTGCGGAGGACTTCGGGGAATAAATGGACAAATATAAAATTGAAGATACGACAAACTTAAGTCCAACAGACAGACTCAAGACTTTTATCTTAGAAAAAACACCTGTAACCTTACGAACTTTCAATAGAGGAAAGAAATTTCTCGCAAACAGTTGCAGCATAGAGATTTACACAGTCATGTGTACTCAGGTTACAAACATGTGTACTCAAATGTACAAACATTTAGAAGTATTAAAGCATGTACAGACATTCAAAAACTCGTGGTATCGCTAAAGAAGGATTATCGCCCAGCATGTTGAGTCGAAAAACTGCTGGCCATATCGATTCTAAAGACACAATATCATGATCCTACAGTTAAGGGTATCGATTCTAAAGACACAATCTCATCATCCTACAGTTAAGGGTATCGATTCGTTAAGAGGTAGTCAGTCGTGCTGAATCATGTAAATCTTGGCCAGGTCCGTGCATTGGAGGGAATGGGGGGGGGGGGTTAGACCACACCCTCCTCCCTATAGACGTCACGCGAAGACGACAAAAAAACGTGCGATTACTAACAAAGGAAGTTCTGGTGTCGATTAACTGTCATTGACAGGAACCTGGTAGGGGCTCTGTTTACCGTCACCTCCTTACTATTCCAATCCTCCAAACCATCGCACAAGATCGTAGTATGCTTTAAACACCATTTGTTTGTTTTTTTGTTTTTATTTTTTTTTTTGTGGTGGGTAAATGAACAGTTAATAAACTATCTCAAAACGGTGTTAGCTTATAAATTTTGCTTTTTCTATCTGTAGTACTTAGCGTGGAGTGTAAACCTAAAAGAACAACAATAACATCTATAGTGTGATACTATAAATGGATGGAATTTTGGATACTAAAACACCACAATGGAGAGCAAGCGACACAAAATGGATGCGACAATGGTTTTTGAACACAAAGGAATGGATGCCAGCCACGCGAAATAGACGAAGAAATGGATGGGAAAACAAGAAGCATTGATCATTGTCAGTTTACGTTTGGTACAGGATGTCAATTTTATGTAGCGTAAATTGTTGGTCCAAATATGCCAGGGTCAACTAGGAGAAGAATAGTTTAACAAGACCAGTTAGGGTAATCTAGGAGAGGAATAGTTTGACCAAACCAGTTAGGGTCAACTAGGAGAGGAATAGTTTGACCAAACATGTTAGGGTCAACTAGGAGGGGAATAGTTTGACCAGACCAGTTAGGGTCAACTAGGAAAATCAGCCGGATAAAAGTAGGATACTGGGAGGAGCAGACTTAACTTCATCAGAGTCAACTACCGCAAACACTAACAACAAATGTACCACTATCACAAAATGGTTGAAAAGACCGATACATTGACGAATATGTTTGACACTGTTAACACAGACACAAAGGATAATGATGTATTTCATTACCTTTCTCACACTGTTAATCCATTTCTGTACTCAGAATGAAGGTTCTTCTTACATTGTGTCATCAAAGTTTACGAGACTGATCCATACAAATATAACCAAAGGAAATCGGAATATGACTTTTTGAACATATCACTTTGGACATACATATAAATATGGCTGCAGAAATTAACGATTATATTCTCGATTAATCGTTAATTTTTTTTAAAGATTAAATTCTTTTTAACAATTAAACAAACCATCACTAACAAATTATTGGTTAATTTTTTTTTTTTAAACATAATCTTAAAAAGCGGTCATAAATAATAAATGTCCTGACGATTACACGAACATTTAGATTTTAAATTATTGGTTAACAGAGTTTAACATTGTTAAAAGTCTAATTGTTGTTTGACAGACTGATTGTTGTTTGACAGAGTAATTGTTTGACAGACTGTTTGTTGTTTGACAGACTGAGGGTTGTTTGACAGAATAATTGTTGTTTGACAGACTGATGATTGTTTGACAGAGTAATTGTTGTTTGACAGACTGATGGTTATTTGACAGACTGATGGTTATTTGACAGACTGATGGTTTTTTGACAGAGTAATTGTTGTTTGACAGACTGATGGTTGTTTGACAAACTTATGGTTGTTTGACAGATTGATGGTTGTTTGACAGACTGATGGTTGTTTGATATACTGATTGTTGTTTGACAGACTGATGGTTGTTTAACAGACTGATGTTTGTTTCACAGAATAATTGTTGTTTGACAGACTGATGTTTGTTTGACAGACTGATGTTTGTTTGACAGAATAATTGTTGTTTGACAGAGTAATTGTTATTTGACAGACTGATGGTTGTTTGACAGACTGATGGTTGTTTGATAGACTGATGATTATTTGACAGAGTAATTGTTATTTGACAGACTGATGATTGTTTGACAAACTGATGATTGTTTGACAGACTGATGGTTGTTTGACAGACTGATGGTTGTTTGACAGACTGATGATTGTTTAACAGACTGATGTTTGTTTGACAGACTGATGGTTGTTTGACAGACAGATGGTTGTTTGACAGACTGATGGTTGTTTGACAGAGTAATTGTTATTTGACAGACTGATGGTTGTTTGACAGACTGATGGTTGTTTGACAGACTGATGGTTGTTTGACAGACTGATATTTGTTTGACAGACTGATGGTTGTTTAACAGACTGATGGTTGTTTGACAGACTGATGGTTGTTTAATAGGCTGATGGTTGTTTGACAGAGTAATTGTTATTTGACAGACTGATGGTTGTTTGACAGACTGATGGTTGTTTAACAGACTGATGGTTGTTTGACAGACTTATGTTTGTTTGAAAGACTGATTGTTGTTTGACAGACAGATGGTTGTTTAACAGAGTAATTGTTGTTTGACAGACTGATGGTTGTTTGACAGACTGATGGTTGTTTGACAGAGTAATTGTTGTTTGACAGACTGATGGTGGTTTGACAGACAGATGGTTGTTTGACAGACTGATGGTTGTTTGATAGACTGATGATTATTTGACAGACTGATGTTTGTTTGTTAGACTGATGGTTGTTTGACAGAGTAATTGTTATTTGACAGACTGATGATTGTTTGACAGACTGATGGTTGTTTGACAGACTGATGGTTGTTTGACAGACTGATGGTTGTTTGACAGACTGATGTTTGTTTGACAGACTGATGGTTGTTTAACAGACTGATGGTTGTTTAATAGGCTGATGGTTGTTTGACAGAGTAATTGTTATTTGAAAGACTGATGGTTGTTTGACAGACTGATGGTTGTTTGACAGACTGATGGTTGTTTGACATACTGATGGTTGTTTGACAGATCATGGTTGTTTGACAGAGTAATTGTTGTTTGACAGACTGATGTTTGTTTGACAGACAGATGGTTGTTTGACAGAGTAATTGTTATTTGACAGACTGATGGTTGTTTGACAGACTGATGGTCGTTTGACAGAGCAATTGTTGTTTGACAGACTGATGGTTGTTTGACAGACTTATGGTTGTTTGACAGATTGATGGTTGTTTGACAGACTGATGGTTGTTTGATATACTGATTGTTGTTTGACAGACTGATGTTTGTTTGACAGACTGATGGTTGTTTTACAGACTGAGGGTTGTTTCACAGAATAATTGTTGTTTGACAGAGTAATTGTTATTTGACAGACTGATGGTTGTTTGACAGACTGATGGTTGTTTGACACACTGATAGTTGTTTGACAGACTGATGTTTGTTTGACAGACTGATGGTTGTTTGACAGACTGATGGTTGTTTAACAGACTGATGTTTATTTGACAGACTGATGTTTGTTTGAAAGACTGATTGTTGTTTGACAGACTGATGGTTGTTTGACAGACTGATGGTTGTTTGACAGACTGATGGTTGTTTGACAGACTGATGGTTGTTTGACAGACTGATGTTTGTTTGAAAGACTGATTGTTGTTTGACAGACAGATGGTTGTTTAACAGAGTAATTGTTGTTTGACAGACTGATGGTTGTTTGACAGACTGATGGTTGTTTGTCAGAGTAATTGTTGTTTGACAGACTGATGGTTATTTGACAGACTGATGGTTGTTTGACAGACTGATGGTTGTTTGACAATCTGATTGTTTTTTGACAGACTGATGTTTGTTTGACAGGCTGATTGTTGTTTGACAGACTGATGGTTTTTTGACAGACTGATGGTTATTTGACAGACTGATGGTTGTTTGACAGACTTACGGTTGTTTGACAGGCTGGTAGTTGTTTGAAAGACTGATGGTTGTTTGACAGACTGATGGTTGTTTGACAGACTGATTATTGTTTGACAGACTGATTATTGTTTGACAGACTGATGGTTGTTTGACTGACTGATTGTTGTTTGACAGACTGTCTGTTGTTTGACAGACAGATTGTTGTTTGACTGACTGATGGTTGTTTGACAGACTGATGGTTGTTTGACAGACTGATTGTTGTTTGACAGACTGATGGTTGTTTGACAGACTGATGGTTGTTTGACAGACTGATTGTTCTTTGATAGACTGATGGTTGTTTGACAGACTGTTTGTTGTTTGACAGACTGATTGTTGTTTGACAGACTGATTGTTGTTTGACAGACTGATGGTTGTTTGACAGACTGATTGTTGTTTGACAGACTGATGGTTGTTTGACAGACTGATTGTTGTTTGACAGACTGATTGTTGTTTGACAGACTGATGGTTGTTTGACAGACTGATGATCTCTTAACAAAAAGTTGATTACCTGTCGTCACTTGGTCCATGCTCAGGTGCAACAGTCGACATATCCTTGGTGCTGCCCACGTATCCTTAGAATAGCTCAACCATTCGCAGTCGCGTACATTCCTGCACCACGAATGAACGCACCCAAGGAATCCATCATCATCGTCGCCATCATCCACCCATGCTGATCAAATCATCAAAACACGGACGAAATGCTTGAGTTTCGCAATCACTAAGTATTTCACAACGAGCACGGAATTGTAAAGAAACGAACGAGGACACAGCGAGGCTGCTTAGCCGTGTAATTATGGGGGATGTCTTATTATTACGCGCTGTCTGCCAGGTACACGGATTTCCATGACTGAACATTTTGAAATCCTATTCACCGGGAAAATTGCATTGGTTTTTATTTAGTTGTAACAATCATTTTAAAAATAGATGATAAAAATCGATTTCTAAATCACGTTTTCTTTTTCCATGCGAAAGTCTAAAACGCATCTCTCTTTTTTTCTCTTTAATTTCACTCGATAATAAAAAAGACTGACTTTAATTTCAGATTATTGGTGAAACGTGAAATACCAATAACATATGAAATTATAATAACTAGATATTTCCTTCCAGGCCAGTCCCGTGCCTAAATGAGACTGTAGCAATCACAAGTAGGAAGCAGAAATCTCGCCAACGGCACGACCTAACACGAGACTTTGATCTACCCAATCAAAGATTATCTGATAGGGAAATAAATATGCGTGGAGCAGAAGCGGGGGTGGGGGTGGTTCAAGCAATCAAATACCCCCCCCCCCAATAAAATGGGGCGCGAGGCAACTTCACCCTGGGACAGATGTCAGAAAGATGGTGGTGGTGGGGGGGGGGGGGGGTAAGTCACGAGCGGTAATAGAGTGCACCGCGCTGCTTGGACGCGTGAAGTTACATGGCTAGGGAGGGGAGGGGACGGGGTGGGGAGAGGGAAAATGGTTGGAGGCAAATGGAGAGGATGGAGGTCGAGTTATGGAGACAATGAGTGGGGTAAGGTGAGCCTGTGTGGGGCAAGGTGAAAATGTGTGGGGATAAGGTGAACCTGTGTGGGGATAAGATGAAAATGTGTTGGGCAAGGTGAACCTGTGTGGGATGATGTGGAAATGTGTGGGGATATGGTGAACCTGTGTGGGATGATGTGAAAATGTGTGGAGATATGGCGAACCTGTGGGGGATGATGTGAAAATGTGTGGGGATAAGGTGAACCTGTGTGGGACGATGTGAAAATGTGGGGGGATATGGTGAACCTGTGTGGGACGATGTGAAAATGTGGGGGGATATGGTGAACCTGTGTGGGATGATGTGAAAATGTGTGGGGATAAGGTGACAATTTGTGGGGATATGGTGAACCTGTGTGGGGATAAGGTGAAAATGTGTGCGGATATGGTGAAGCTGTGTGGGGAAAGGTGTGTAAAACTGGGGATATCGTGAGGGAGAGGCTGTGAATTACTGGGACATTGGGGAGCACGTTGGTACCTCAGAATTAGAACTTGAATTATTTGTTAAGGGTAGGGCTGTCAAAATTGTTGGAAAGAGATGCCGGGTACACGTTGACAAGCCTAGTTACAGGAAGGGCTGTCAAAATTGTTGGAAAGAGATGCCGGGTACACGTTGACAAGCCTAGTTACAGGTAGGGCTGTCAAAATTGTTGGAAAGAGTACACGTTGACAAGCCTAGTTACAGGTAGGGCTGTCAAAATTGTTGGAAAGAGATGCCGGGTACACGTTGACAAGCCTTTTTACAGCTAGGGCTGTCAAAATTGTTGGAAAGAGATGCCGGGTACACGTTGACAAGCCTAGTTACAGGTAGGGCTGTCAAAATTGTTGGAAAGAGATGCCGGGTACCAGTTGACAAGCCTAGTTACAGGTACACAAAGATACTTGAAAAGCTCCGAACAAAAAGACTATGTGTTCAGCAGGTAGTCACAAAGTGTGGCGGGAAGGGTGGGGGTTAGGTTGTTACTCTCTTTGAGGGGAATGGGCTGAAAGGGTTGGTAGTAAAGTACGTAGTTCAGAACAAAGGTCAGTAGATAGGTAGACAGGTGTTTAGACAGGTAGACAGGTGACTATGTAGGTAGGTGATTAGGTAGGTAAGAGAGTTAGTGCGTAAGCAGATGAGTAAATAAGGAGACAGGTGAGTAGGTAGACAAGTTGCTATAAGGGTAGACAGGTGAGCAGGTAGACAAGTTACTATCAAGGTAGACAGGTGAGTAGGTAGACAAGTTACTATCAAGGTAGACATGTGAGTAGGTAGACAAGTTGCTATAAGGGTAGACAGGTGAGCAGGTAGACAAGTTGCTAAAAATGTAGACAGGTGAAAAGATACATGGGGAGTTGATGAGACAAGACGTTGAGTGGATAGATTCATCTGTAGATACGTGGGTAGGACAGTTGTTTGGCACACAGGTGAGTGGGTAGACAAGTTACTATAAAGGTCGACAGGTGAGTTGTTAGGCTGATAAGGTGACTAAGATGGCACTAGTGCGACTAGCAACACCAACTTCGCAGTGAGCTTGTGACGAGATTTTAGCAAGATTATAGCGAGACAACCAAACGGCCATCATTAGACCCCCCCCCCCTAACCACATCCTGATGTCCTCACCGCAGTATTCAGATGTCAACAAATCAATGATGACACCTGAGAAACCCACTGCGTGCTGCCACCGCCCACGCCATTTTTTCACCCCCCCTCCCGCCCTCGGACGCAATCAATATTTGTGGAAGAAAAGGTTTTAACACCGCCAGCAATAATTAATGTATTGCTCCTTTCTTCATCTTCCTCTTCTTTCTTTTTTCTTACCGGGAGCAAAACAAATCTGCCGACCACTTTAGTCTACAAATAGAAGCTTTAATCGCTCAGCACTGAGAAGGACATTTAGAGTACTCGTGGCGACAGAATCCCATTGTGTGCTCTAGAGAGATAATGCCGCAGTTGGTGTACGGGCAGTGATGGATTTAACATACAAGCTACACGAGCTATGGCTTAGGGCCCCAACTTGCTTAGGACCCCGACTTACTTAACTTAGGGCCCCATTTACCTAGGGCCCTTACTTACTTTAAGGCGAAAGCATCCCATTATGTGAGTTAAAGAGATGATACCACAATTGCTGTACGGACTGAGTTGGATTTACCTACAAGCTACACAAGCTATGGCTTAGACCCCCCCCCTTACTTAGGGCCCCACTTACTTTATACGCACACTTTCTTTGGACCCACACTTTATTAGGGCCTACACTTACTTAGGGCCCCAACTTACTTAGTGCCCAAACTTAATTAGGGCCCCCACTTAATTAGGGCACACACTTAATTAGGGCCCACACCTACTTAGGGCCCCCACTATATTAGGGCCCCCACATACTTAATACCCACACTTTCTTTGGACCCACACTTACTTAGTGCTCCCACTTACTTAGTGCCCCAACTTAATTAGTGCCCCAACTTAATTAGGGCCCCCACTTAATTAGGGCCCCAACTTAATTAGGGCCCACACCTACTTAGGGCCCCAACTATATTAGGACCCCCACATACTTAATACCCACACTTTCTTTGGACCCAGACTTAATTAGGTCCCACACTTACTTAGTACACCCACTTACTTAGTGCCCCCACTCACTTAGGGCGCCTAGTTAGTTAGGACCCCCACATACTTAGGGCCCCAGCTTACTTAGTCCCACTTCCCCCCAAAAAGAAATTGTTTGAGCAATTGTCTTATTAAATTTATTAAGTATTGTGTCTTTTGGCCCAAAACTTACTTCCTTGAAGCCATGAAAACTCCGTAGACCCTAGAGAATCTTCGATAACATGTCTTACTGGCAAACGTGCTCAACAAACTTAACTGTTACATCAGAACAGATCAATAATAAAAGGTCAGCACTGGACTAAATGTTCTGGAACGAGTTGTTAAAATCATAATTACTACTATGGCAGATGGTGGTTTACCTTATAGAGGATACAAGGAAACATTGTGTTTACTTCACAGTGCCAACTTCTATTAATGATTTGAAGTTTTATCAATTTTTTATCCTCGTCTAGTAAGCCATATACAAAAAATATATATATATTTATGGAATAGAGAATCAAGGGCTCTTTAAAAGAGCTTTTTATTCTTTTTTTTTCCTTCAGAATTTTGCTTTTTAAAGATTTGAAATGAATAAAAATAACTTTAATATTACATATCAGTACTCTTCTTAATTGTGTTGCAGTTCAAACCTTTAGGTACAGGAAAATAATATTCGGCGCTAACACAGCATGTCTGGACTTATAAAGGGGCCTATATCTCAAATAGCATAGCGCCTCATCATGTCTGAATTCGGCTATATATATACTGTATATAA
>MUZC01002258.1:354070-364173 GCA_002072015.1 Radix auricularia
CCCCCCCCCTTTTTTCCCCTCAATTTAAAATGCACACCCCTCTCGAAATCGTTCATTTGAATTTTAAAAACTTATCAGTTTGTTGTGGTTGTTATTGTTGCTAGCCACACAAGCGGAGCAACTTCCGGAGGCGTGGAATGGGTTGCCTGAGGAAGCCAGGAAAGCCAAAACTTTTATCATCATTTAAAACTCTAGTAAGAGTGCAGGACTAGACACAAACCATAGATAAAAGTAGGACGCAATAACCTTCTGTATAGAAGGAGCGTATGTAACAAATATAATAAGATACGATAAGATATGATAAGATAAGATAGCAAAAGATAAGATAAGATAAGATAAGATAGGATAATATAATATAAGATAAGATAAGACATGTAAGACAGGAATTACTTTGTGTATTTAGGTGTTGACAAAAATAATTTTGCACAATTTCATGGCTTCCCGGCAGATCATGAGAACCGTTCTGTTTGTGTGGAATCAAATTTTTTTCTGGGTAAAAATGTGAGGGTGAATTTGTTAAAACATCTTTGACAGGAAATAAGTGACGTATTATTGGACAAGTGAATGAAAGTAGTTAAACCACATTTATAATGGATCTCGTGTTTCCGAGCCCCAAGGCGTCACGAGGGCTTAATGCTACGTGGACCGAGTGATTGGACATAAGGGACATACTTGACGCTGGAATCACGGTGAGATGGGGGGAAGAGGTGGTGGGTTATATTGCCTGCGTCATGACGTCATTGACAAATACAACAACCCCCCCTGACACACACACACACACACAAAACCAATCAAATTAGCCACACATTAGATCTGGGTAATAAGACTTTCTTAATGAGTGATGCTGATTGCCGACATTGGCATGATTGCCGTGATTGCCGTGATTGTCGGGATTGCTGAGATTGTCGTAACTGCCATGATTGTCGTGATTGCCGAGATTACCATGATTGTCGTGATTGCCGAGATTGCCATGATTGTCGTGATTGCTGAGATTGTCGTAATTGCCATGATTGTCGAGATTTCCAAGATTGTCGTGATTGCCAAGATTGCCATGATTGTCGTGATTGCCGAGATGGTCGTGATTGCCGTGATTTGCATGATTGCCGAAAATGCCATGATTTTCGTGGTTGCCGAGATTGCCATGATTGTCGTGATTGCTGAGATTGTCGTGATTGCTGAGATTGTCATGATTGCCGAGATGGCGGTGATTGCCGAGATTGCTGAGATTGCCGTGATTGTCGTGATTGCCATGATTGTCGTGATTACCATGATTGTCATGATTGTCATGATTGCCAAGATTGTCATGATTGCTGAGATTGTCTTGATTGCTGAGATTGTCGTGATTGCTGAAAATTGACATGATTGCCGAGATTGCTGAGATTGTCGTGATTGCTGAGATTGGCGTGATTGCTGAGATTGTCATGATTGACGTGATTGTCGTGATTGCTGAGATTGTCGTGATTGCTGAGATTATCGTGATTGCTGAGATTGTCGTGATTGCTGAAATTGTCTTGATTGCCGAGATTGCCGTTATTGCCGTGATTGGCATGATTGCTGAGATTGCCGTGATTGCTGAGATTGTCATGATTGCTGAGATTGTCATGATTGCTGACATTGTCGTGATTGCCGAGATTGCCGTGATAGTCGTGATTGCTGAGATTGTCGTGATTGCTGAGATTGTCAGGATTGCCGAGATACCGTGATTGTTGAGATTGTCATGATTGCTGAGATTGGCGTGATTGCCGTGATTGGCGTGATTGCCGAGATTGCCGTAATTGCCCAGCTATTCCAATCAACGCAAAGAAACATCGCAGCAAATCAAATGGAATTCTTTTTTGTACACGTAGTCAAAAATCAAAATGTATGTTTATGTGATGACGTTTCACCACAGTGAACCTGAATTGTGCGGTAACAAGCTGCTTAAAGTGGGTTTGAGATTACTGCATAAGAAAAATGTTTACGTAATAAAGAATACAACTTCGTAGATACAACTTTAGTAGCTACAGCTTTAGTAGATACAGCTTTGGTAGATACAACTTTGGTAGATACAACTTTGGTAGATAAATCTTTGGTAGATACAACTTTGGTGGATACAGCTTTGGTGGATACAACTTTGGCAGATACAACTTTGGTAGATACAACTTTGGTAGATACAACTTTGGTAGATACATCTTTGGTAGATACAACTTTGGTAGATACAACTTTGGTGGATACAGCTTTGGTGGATACAACTTTGGTAGATACAACTTTAATAGATACAACTTTGGTAGATACAACTTTGGTAGATACAACTTTGGTAGATACAATTTTGGTAGATACAACTTTGCTAGATACTACTGTAGTAGATACAACTTTGGTAGATACAGCTGTGGTAGATACAACTTTGGTAGATACAACTTTGGTAGATACAGCTTTGGTAGATACAACTTTGGTAGATATAACTTTCTTTGGTAGCTACAACTTTTGTAGATACAACTTTCTTTGGTAGCTACAACTTTGGTAGATACAACATTGGTAGATGCAACTTTGGTAGATACAACTTTGGTAGATACAACTTTGGTAGATACAGCTGTGGTAGATACAACTTTGTTAGATACAACTTTAGTAGATACAACTTTGGTAGATACAACTTTGGTAGATACAACTTTGGTAGATACAACTTTGGTAGATACATCTTTGGTAGATACAACTTTGGTAGATACAACTTTGGTAGATTTAACTTTCTTTGGTAGCCACAACTTTGGTAGATACAACTTTCTTTGGTAGCTACAACTTTGGTAGATACAATTTTGGTAGATACAACTTTGGAAGATACAACTTTGGTAGATACAACTATGTTAGATATAACTATTTTAGATACAATTTTGGTAGATACAACTTTGGTAGATAAAACTTTGGTAGATACAACTTTAATAGATACAATTTTTGTAGATACAACTTTGGTAGATACAACTTTGGTAGATACAATTTCGGTAGATACAACTTTGGTAGATACAACTTTGCTAGATAGAACTTTGGTAGATACAACTTTGGTAGATACATCTTTGGTAGATTGAACTTTGGTAGATACAACTTTGATAGATACAACTTTGGTAGATAGAACTTTGGTAGATACAACTTTGGTGGATACAACTTTGGTAGATACAACTTTGATAGATACAACTTTGGTAGATACATCTTTGGTAGATAGAACTTTGGTAGATACAAATTTGGTAGATAGAACTTTGGTAGATACAACTTTGGTAGATACATCTTTGGTAGATACAACTTTGTGTGGATATAAATTTAAAGTGATAAATTTTTGTTAGACAAAGCGTATTTAAAAATTTTAAGATTATTTTTTATTTTATTAATTGGTGCGTATTTAGAAACTGGAATTTTAAGGTGAGTTTCAATTTTAGCAGATGTCAAACACTGGGTCAAAGGAATGAAGGGGGAAAACAATGCTATAACCATGAAAGGTAGGGAAAAGGGGGCAGGGGTCATAATTATTTATAAATCAATATCCGCCGCTCTCCCCCTGTCAATAATTTCTGATATAATCCCCCACTCAGACCCAGACCCACAATCCTGGTAATGATGCGTTTGGTGTGACGCGTAGCTTTAGCATCAAACGAGATATGGCGCCAGGGGCAGGGAGACTAGGGAGGGGGGACACGTCGATGTCAGTGACACTTGCACAGTGCGGTCTTCACGCAAAGGCCCGTTGGGGATTTGCCCGGGGCCCACGAACATAGTGGCCCCATGGGAATATGTTATTTATATACATTATGTCTATTTATTGTCTTAATCCAGTGGGGGCGCACTCTTTCTTTGCCCAGGGGCCTGAAACTCTTTCTTTGCACAGGGGCCCAAAACTCTTTCTGAGCCCAGGGGCCCAACACTCTTTCTTTGCCCAGGGGCCCTACACTCTCTCTTTGCACAGGGGCCCAACACTCTTTCTTTGCCCAGGGACCCAACACTTTTTCTTTCCCCAGGGACCCAACACTCTTTCTTTGACCAGGGACCCAACACTATTTCTTTGCCGAGGGAATAAAAATATTTCTTTGACCAGAGACCTAAAACTCTTTCTTTGCCCAGGGGCCCACACTCTTTCTTTGCCCAGGGGCCCAACACTCTTTCTTTGCCCAGGAGCCCAACACTATTTCTTTGCCCAGGGGCCCAACACTCTTTCTTTGCCAAGGGGCCAAACACACGTTCTTTGCCAAGGGGCCCACCACTATTTCTTTGCCGAGGGGCCAAAAAATATTTCTTTGCCAAGGGGCCCAACACTATTTCTTTGCCGAGGGGCCAAAAAATATTTCTTTGCCAAGGGGCCCAACACTATTTCTTTGTCCAAAACGGGGTAAAGACGGCTCTGTGTTAGCTGACCGGCTAGTCAAAGAATTTATTAACACAATTCAATGAACATAAAACACAAAGTCAATATATAATAATGTCAAAGACTACATCAAAGGAGCCTGGCTTTAAAGGAACAAAATATGGCCTCCAGCCATGTCATTTATAACCTTGACCTTGATCACCAAGAAAAATGAAACCTTTATCAAATTGCTATCAGAGGTAATGAAAAGAATTTGGGGTGGGGGCTGAAGGCCGAACTCAAATGTAAATATATGGTAAAATAGCTTGACTTTTAAAAAAATTGCGCTAGTAAATGACGTCATTAATTGCCGATTTTTAAATGCCATATCCTCTGACCCCGGCCACACCAAGATTGCTGATAGCAGGCGCCCGGACCTCATTGATCAGCTGTTATTGTCAAGTTCACCCGATAATGCCATGTAGTTGCCGTGGGGGGGGNGAGGTGGGGTGTGGGGGATGAGGGGTGGCTTTAAATGCAGTCATGTTTGTTTGATCTAGGACACTGATAACTACAGACCTGGAACAATCAGAGGCAGTGGCGTCGCTAGGGGGGTGCGGAGGGGGCGGGCCGCCCCGGGTGAGACCATCAGGGGGGTGACACCAGACCGTAAAATTCTATATATTCCCGTTAACTGGCACTTGAAAACTCGCAGGATTTCTATGGGTTAAATCATGAGGGGGTGACACCATGAGCTACCGCCCCGGGTGACACCATGAGCTACCGCCCCGGGTGACACAAACCCTAGTGACGCCTCTGATCAGAGGTGAAGTTTTTATGTGTGTGTGTGTGTGGTGGGTACAGGGGCGGCCTCTTGGTCCATCGTTTTAAAACTTAACACAAAATAAGTTGCGGATAGTCAATCGTATGACGTAATATAATAAATTACCCTTAAGTTTAAAACTTTTCAGAAGACAAATTACAAGCGCATAAGCGACACCACAATACCTGGATCACAACTTGGATGCTATCCAGTGTCAAGTTGGATGATGGAGAACATGGATGAAGTGGGCGGGGGCGTGTCTGGGATCAGGGATGAGAGAAGTCTTCGCCGCCACATACAACAGTTTTTGCAAACGACATACAGAGTGACATACAGAGTAACATACTCATGCAAGGCACATAAACAAGAGCTAAACGTGATTGACAGGACCATCAGCCACGTGACAAGATCACGTGCGTTTGACGGGGCCAATGATACAGGGTCATATGTGTTTAAAAGAATCATGAGCAACAATGGACAATGATGCATAAATAAAAAAAATAAATAAATAAAAAACTTGCAAACAACATTTGTACTGTATGTCACAGACAAGTGGAGCTTTAAAATGAAAATTAATTAAATCTCACTTTCCACAAATGGTACGTCTATTTTGTTTTAGATCAAAATCCTTAATGATAATATATGGTATTATGTACTTTTAAAAAATTTGAAAAGGTTAAATAAGAGACAATTATGAAGATAAAGATAAATATACATACCCGTGACGTCATCCTGGATTCAATGTCTTGCATTACTCCACGTGATCCTCCGCCGATGACGTAAAACCTCACGGCCGACTCATTAGTCCGGTCTTTAGCGCAATCGATTAGGTCCCTGGCCCGGTGACGTCACCAAACGAGAACCAGGTCGACTCAGGCGATAAGGTGAAGTTTGTTTGAAGTCACGTGTTTGGTGCGGACGAACAAAGTTAAAGAAGCCCCTCACACACACGCACAAAGTAGACGATGATTTCTATAACGGGGCGTCATGTCAGCGGCTAGGATCAGTGCCTGAGATTGACGCCACCAGGGGATCTAATTATAGCCGGCCTTCTGAGAATAGCGCAGCGCGTGCGTCATGGGCGGTTCCACGCGCCGGAAGTCGCGCTTGGAAAGGCGTCACAGCGATGGCGGTAAACTTGCTGCTCGGAAAAACAGATTGATCGTCTGTTCGTTTTGTTCGCTTTCACGATTCAGAACAGGATTCAGATAGAACATTGTTGAACAGTTCTAGAATTGTTTACAAATTATCCAATCAGGACCGTACATCCGAGTGTTTTTTTTTATAGTTTTTATTTGTGGTAACAATGCGAATGAGAATACTGGTTTCTGGATCAAAGAGAGTAAACATGACGTCATTGGAACATTATTTAACAAACTGGGATATCTCCCCCTCTCCCCCCCTTTCATATCACAACATGATGCCGTGAGGTCACTTTGATTGCACGGACAGTCTACTGACCACATCACGATGGCATGGTCAATCTACTGACCACAACACGGTGGCATGGTCAGTCTACTGACCACAACATGATGGCACGGTCAGTCTGCTGACCACAACATGATGCCACGGACAGTCTACTGACCACAACATGATGGCATGGTCAGTCTGCTGACCACAACATGATGCCGTGAGGTCACAATGGTGTCACTGAGTGTCTGCTGACCATGCTATGGTGTTGAGTGGACACTGTGACATCACCCAAACTGTTCTGATTGGCTCGCATCATGGCTGAGGTTAGTTACGACTTTTCAATTCACGTTTGTGTGTCACTCTATGCCTCAATTTTTACTGATCGTATTTTAGATCGATTTGCTGTGTTTGTTTATGTTCAACTTCCGGTTAGCGTTTATTAGCGCTTAACTGACGATGTAATTATTATTATTATTATTATTATTATTATTATTATTATTAATATTATCATTATATATCGCATTTATGATAGTGTCTATTATTTTGAAGGTATTATTTGAATTTTATTAGTTATCGTTTATTCCATTGTGTCTATTATGTACCGAAAATTTGATTGGTGTTTATTACGTATCGATTAGTTTGTCGTGTTTACAACGCATCGTTTATTTGCTTGTGTTTATAAAATATTATGTGTGGATTATTTGGTAGTGTTTATTACGTATCACAATATTCAGTATAGATTTTTTTTTAAGTATCGATTATCTGATAGTAGATTTTGTAAAATCTTGACGAAGATGGTCATTTGTTCCTGGACAAGAATCGATATTTTATCTCAGACACACGTCATTTTGGTCAAATTTTACCCACAGTGTCCACACAAATTGTGACCCGTCGAACGAATCTAAGTTACTGTCATAAATAGATGGACATGGCACTGTTATTACAAGATGGACATGGCACTGTTATAAATAGATGGACATGGCACTGTTATAACAAGATGGACATGGCACTGTTATAAATAGATGGACATGGCACTGTTATAACAAGATGGACATGGCACTATTATAACAAGGTGGACATGGCACAGTTATAAATAGATGGACATGGCACTGTTATAACAAGATGGACATGGCACTATTATAACAAGATGGACATGGCACTGTTATAACAAGATGCAAATGGCATCGTAATATGAAGATGTCTATGACACTGTCATAACAAGAAATCCATGGTATTTCAGTACCAAATATACATGGCTTGGTCATAATAAGATAAATATGTCCATGGCACTGTCATAGCAATGCATCTATAGCACTGTAATAACAAGATGTCCATGGGACTGTCAAATCAAGATTTATTTTGTTCCCGCTGCAAAGCACAGAAGACAGGAAAAAATCATGTCTCAAAATGACGAAACTCTCCTGACAAAAAAAAATGAAATCTTTACTACTTTCACATAATCAATCAATAGTCTGTCACAAAGTCAATCTATTGTCTGTCACAAAGTCAATCTATTGTCTGTAACAAAGTCAATCTATTGTCTGTCACAAAGTCAACATAATGTCTGTCAAAAATTCAATATATTGTCTGTCACAAAGACAATCTATTGTCTGTCACAAAGTCAATCTATTGTCTGTCACAAAGTCAATCTATTGTCTGTCACAAAGTCAACATATTGTCTGTCACAAAGTCAATCTATTGTCTGTCACAAAGACAATCTATTGTCTGTCACAAAGTCAATCTTTTGTCTGTTACAAAGTCAATCTTTTGTCTGTCACAAAGTCAATCTTTTGTCTGTTACAAAGTCAATATATTGTCTATTACAAAAGGAAAAAGAATAACATGTATATCCTGCCACTGAATAACAATTATATCCTATCACTGAATGACATCTACATCTTGTCACAGAGTGACATTTAACCAAAGAGTATGATCCTACACTCTATTGCCATCAAAACAAAGACGCGATATTTCACCAACACATTCTTGTTTTACCACGAAGCCCAAACTCGTCCATGCCATTGAAACTCAAACAATGGAGGCACACGGCTGTTTGTGCACCGTAGGATCCCCCCGCCTCCCATCTCCTAACACACACACAAGAAGTTTGACCATATTCCTCATGTCAGTGACAGAGATGGCTATGATAAAGATACCCATGGCAGGGTTGGCGGTGTCGATCCTGTCGAGCCTTTTCTAGAAAGAAAAAAAAAACCACATCGATTACGGCGGTGAGACAATTTTGAAAACACGGAGACGGAAATATCTTGGACGTTGAACAGGTGGGCGAAGGAAACGCTTCGAAAAGGTAGCGGGAAAACTAACGTCGGACAGGTAAACCAGGTAACAGGGGAAAAATAGCTGTCAAACGGTGCGGTATGTCAGGATGTCACATTGTCATTTATGTCAGACTAAATAACTGTGTGTGGGATTGAACTGAAGAATCAGGCGAAATTACTTAATCCATAAGGTCCAGAGGACAACGGCTAAAACAGTCATAAGCAGAGGACAACGGCTAAAACCGTCATCAGCAGAGGACAGTGGCTAAAACCGTCATCAACAGAGGACAGTGGCTAAAATAGCCTTAACCAGAGGACAGTAGCTAAAATAGCCATCAACAGAGGACAGTGGCTAAAATAACCATCAACAGATGACAGTGGCTAAAATAACCATCAACAGAGGACGGTGGCTAAAACTGTCATCAACAGAGGACAGTGGCTAAAATAGCCATAACCAGAGAACAGTGGCTAAAATAGCCTTAACCAGAGGACAGTGGCTAAAATAGCCATCAACAGATGGCAGTGGCTAAAATAACCATCAACAGAGGACGGTGGCTAAAATAGCCATCAACAGAGGACAGTGGCTAAAATAGCCATCAACAGAGGACAGTGGCTAAAATAGCCATCAACAGAGGACAGTGGCTAAAACCGTCATTAGCAGAGGACAGTGGCCAATATAGCCATAACTAGAGGACAAGTTCTGGAGGTCTCTCAAAGACCATATTGAAGGGGCACAGTCCAGGGAAGAAGAAAAAGAGGCAGACCAAGAAAGAGATGGGAGGACGATATCAAAGAGTAGACCGGCCTGTCATTTAGCGACTCCCAGAAGGCAGCTCAGAACCTTTATACATGGCATGAGACAGTGTGCAGCTCAAAATGGTGCCCCAACGACCCAATGACGGGTTAAGGGACAGTTCAAGTTCATTTCTGAGGATAAGTAATAAAACAGATATTCCCAGGAGACATTTCCCAGAAAAATTTCATAACCAGAGGCCAATATAACGCGTATCTTTTTGTTGTTATGTCGGGATAAAATTTAAGAAAGGACTTAAAAAATAATTTGTTGTATGGCATCTGTTACTGTAAGATTTTCTTGTCTGAGTCCAGAGTAAAATGGCATTTAATTCATTTTGATGCCAAAAAACGTTCTGTCGACTTAGAAGCCTTCAAATTGTGGAGGGTGGTGGTGAAGGGTGGTTAGTGAGAATGGTTGGGGGTGGTGGTGGAGGGTGGTTAGTGAGAATGCTTGGGGGTGGTGGTGGAGGGTGGTTAGTGAGAATGCTTGGGG
>MUZC01002258.1:404874-428588 GCA_002072015.1 Radix auricularia
TTTCAACTAAACTAACTGCTGTAGACTGTCGTACATCGCTCCTCAGCGTTACGTTACAAACATACAGAACCACACCACTGGGTGTTTATATATATTAATATTAACGTCACATTCTTGTCTGTCTGTCGTGGTCCCGCCCGCGGAAAAATGCAAGTTAGTTTTTAAAAAACCATTAAAAACAAATTTTTTGAACTGTATGTAATTTTCTTAAAAATAAGACATAACCGAGGGTACTGTTTGTGTTCAATTCAATAACAACAGCGCCACAGACCCCTGTGACATCTCGAGGGATGGATTGAACCTCCAGTGAACTGTGGATGTCAACTATAGCAGACGACTATATAAAGATACAAAGCGATAAGCTAAAAATTCATTAATTTAATTACGGCAATTACGGTACAATCGATCGATCTAAAATTTTGACACAATGCATAGTTTGGGGACACATTAAATCTATGTGCATGATTTCAGTTTATACTGACAAATTGACAGGGGGGGGGGGCGTTAGGTTTGGCAACGACACGAAAATAGATGACTGATTTGTGTTTGATATTTTTTTAAATACAATTTCGACAATTTCATTTACTGACATGAAGTTTTTCTCAAAGAGTAATCGCCAAAAGAAAGGACTGACGAGAAGTGTTGACTTACGCATGGAGGTTTTGGGTCTTGGGGGCTGGTTGAGTACTTGAGTGAGTCGAACAATACACGATGCTGTTGGTCACAGGCTGGCATTGCAGGAGACTGTTGGACACTACATTTGACCGTAGGACACTGGTGGTCACCTCAGATCACAGTTGGACTATTGTATTTTAAGATATTACCGCGGGGGGGGGGGGGGNNGGGGGGGGGCAAGGACAGATGGATACTTAATGTTAGAAGACTTTTGACGACTTGAATCAAAATTTTCTTCGTATTAAAATATTAACCCATTTTTTTACTAGATTTAATTCGTTTCCCAGACTCCATTTGTGTGTGTGTGTGTGTGTGTGTGTGTGTGTGTTAACTTTATATAAAAAAACAACGTTTCGCTGACCTGATTTATTAAAAATTGGTTCAATTATTCTATCAATAAATTAAACAGGTCTTACCATAAAGCTGCGGTTATCCAAGTTATCCAAGGAAATAACAGCTCGCGAATCCGCTCAGTCTTGTATATTTCCAACAAAGGCTTGCGTGACGAGACAGTTATCACAGACCTACACGGCCGTCAATTTCTGACTTCTGCTGGTGGCGAACAAAGGGGTTATCCCCCCTCCCCCCTGAAATTATTTGTTCTCGCCGGGCAGAGACCCACTAAAGGGGAGGTCACCCACCGGCAATCAGATTCACAGATCGATCCAGCGACAAGTGGCGGTAACCCGCTTGGATTGGCTTGTAGAGTTGCTGGTACTTGTGGAATGTGGACAGCTCTTTCGACGTCATCAAGTAACAGGGGTTCTTTAAATGATGGTTTAAACAATTTTTTTGGATTAGTAGAAACTCGATACCGCACTATTTTGATTGGTGGAGACTAAACTCAGCACTTTCTTGATTGGTGGATTTAGAACACCGCCATATTTTGCTTTGGTGGCGACTGGACACCGCACTATTTTGATTGATGGATATTGGACACTGCACTATTTTGATTGGTGGATATTGGACACTGCACTATTTTGATTGGTTGATTTAGGACACCGCCAAATTTCGCTTTGCGAAGACTGGACACCGCACTATTTTGATTGGTGGATATTGGACAATGCACTATTTTGATTGGATAAAATTACTTGATATCTTACAGACAGGAGAGCGCCGAGTGAACATTATTTGTAAAACTAAGAATGCCCCATTTCATTGTCTGAGGCAAGGGCCTCGGGGTACGATGTAAGAGTACCTACCTGCTGAAGTTATGTTTCTTTATCTCGGTGGATGTTGTCTATATAATGCAGTACTTTTTTTTTTCTACTAAGTATTCTACAAAAAGTCACTATAAGAAGTGAATATTCAATAAATTTCGACTAATAACTTAACACACCCTCACTCTGCCATTGTTTTCCCCAAAAAGTTGAATGAAAATTATTCTCTGATTTAACATTTTTTAATTCTCACTCACTCACTCCGCTCATCTTATCTTAGATATACAGACGCTTCTTCTATGCAGAAGATAATTGCGTCCACAGACCATGTCAGATGATCTGTTGGCAAGTGATGCAGCGCTCACAGGCCACGGCTATGAGGGTTCCACGCATTACCCAGGCGCCTAACTAGTGTTAGGTACCCATTCGGAGCTGGATGACTCAGGGACGCGCCTAGGCCCCGGGAACCAATCCTTGCCTTCGCATGGATTCGAATCTGTCACCATCGGTGCACCGGTCGAGCACGCTGCCACTCGACCACCGCGTTATTTTAACTTGTGCAAGCCTAAGGCGTATTCACCAGCAGTCCCCTGTCCTAAGTGGTGTAGGTAAGCAATAATGATGAAACAAAAGTCTGTGTGAGTTGATGCATTTTTTTAGCTTTATTGTCATCATGAAACCTAAATGTACATTGGTAGTGAGAGCCTTAGGTTCTTGTGGCTGGGGACAAAACCTTGGCGTGATTTATACAAACACTGTTACAGTATAATATCGATAGATAGTGAAGTATACATGAATAGTTAATTATATAGATAGATTGATATAGTGGTATACGTCAATGAAGTTAACCAATTCAGACATGACGAATGAGAGGCATATCATGATGTGGAGAAACTCATGCCATACAGAGATAGACCAACACTGAGTGTTTAGATAGGCAGCCATGTCTGTGTAACTCAAGCTATACAGAGATAGACTTCAGATAGACCAACACTGAGTGTTTAGATAGATACCCATGTCTGTGTAAATAAAGTCATGATAGGCCAACTTTGTGTGTGTAGATAGAGACAGGTCTGTATTGAATGGCAGCATGGAACAATGATTTTTTTTTTAATTAAATATTTTTTACTAAAGATATTTTTAATGTCGTAAAATCAAATACATTTTTCAAGATGAGGAATATAAAAGAAAAGTCTTAAAATATTTATAAACATTTTGAAAATCAACAGAAATTAAATTTGACGAGGAATTCCAATCCAACACAGTTTTAATTTTTTTTTTTAATTAACAGGGAGTTAATCCAAATAAAAACGGGGGTGTAATATATTATATTATCTCCCCTGATTTAGGTTGAGCGATATTTTGACTTCATTACCCCCGAAACGTGATTAATAGTGAAATAATTTTAAACACTGAAAAAATACTAATATTGTTTTGGGGGAGGGGGGTGGGTTTTTTTCCCCTTAAAATTGTTTCAGTATAAAGATAAGAATAATCTCGTTTATGCTTGAATTTATGAGAAGTCATTCACTGCTTAGCAGTTTTAAAAACAATAATCGCGAAAATCAATTGAAACAATAACCGAAACAATTAATTGACACATAATTGCAACAATAAACAAACTAAATAAACTTGGAAGACATGCCGGTCCGTTAAAAAGTTACAATACGATTTGTTCAACATCACAGTGTTAAAATCTCATGTTTCTAAAAACTGTAATTAAATTATTTGGACTGCAAAATAATCCTTCTCATTAAAATATGACAGAAAATGTATTGAGTTAATTACATTTTATTGAAATACTTTTTCCAATATGAAAGAAATTAAATATGTTAATACATGGAGAAAAAAAATGTATTTTAAAAATTGCTTTTAAAAAAGTTTTTTTTTTTCAAGGTGGTATTATCATTTCACCTATCAATTTAAATATAAACAATACAAATTGATAACAAATTAACACATGCAAAAATTGACTATTTTTCAAGAAGTGTAATGATTTTGTGGGTGGATGAATAGCTTTGTTTAAATTAATGGCATAAGTTATTTTTCAAGAGTCGCAACAAGCTTGGCAAAAACTATTTTTAAAGCATCTACATCCTCAAGTTGTAATTTCACATCAATAAAGTTTTTACAATGACTTGACATTAATAGGAACAACTAAAGGAGCAGCACAAACTGGCAGTTGGTCTGAAACCTGGCCACTAAAGTTGGTCTGAGAACCTGGCCACTAGAGTTGGTTTTAAAAACCTGGCCCTTGGAGTTGGTCAGACAAAATGGTCACTAGAGTTGGCCTGCCAAACTGGCCACTACAGACTACAAGATGGCAGTTCCAACAAGCGATTTTGCTCCAAGTAACTGTAACAGGTGAAAAGACCCACAGGGGAGTTAACTTCACAAGCACAATGAACAGAAACATGCTAAAATTAAGGTTTATATATTTTTATATACTTGAATAAACATGTGATGAAGATGGCTTTTAAAAGGATCAAATAAATTGTTATTCCAGTATTACAATTTAGAATATACAGATTGTATAGGGTTAAGCTTAATTACTTCTAAACTGTTATTCCTGTATTACAATTTAGAAGATACAGATTGTATAGTGTTAAGCACAATTACTTTCTGGTGCGTGGATGCTTGGGGTCTGGGTAGGTGGGGAGGAGGTAACAACTGCAATGGCCAGATTTTATTTGCCATGAATTATCTACCTCATCTATACGCACAAACATGGTTCTGTCCTTTGATATCAATAATAACTAACCCATAAACCCAATGAGTGAAATTAAAAATTTTTTTAAAAAATAAAAATACATAAAAAACAATTGACTCATGATGATTATTATTTGAAATACAGTTATCTTAAGCTTAACAATGTCCAGAAGTTGAAGATATTTGCAAGACCAGATTTTGTCGCCCACCCCTCATCTCCCTTACTGATTTGTGACCAGTGTTCAGGGTTGTGCCAAAACAAATTGTGTACTGAAAAATGTCAAGTATTAAAGGGAAAAGAAACAAAAGTAACTTCATTTAAGCAGACAATGTGCTGAATTTTTGAAGATGAAGAAATCTACAAGAGCATCATGGTATCAAATAAGGCAGGGCTGTTTGAATGTTTCATAACTAGTTTAGACTCATAATGAGAATTTGATGAACTAAAATTTCTGTTCTTCATTTTTTTCACAAAGATTGATTTTGATTTTGGATCATTTTTTTTTTCTCCTTACTTGGTTTTTTAAAAAAATAAATAACTATTAGTCATAAAATTTAAATGTACAATCTCAATAAAATATTTTTTTCAAGTACTGACATTTAAACATTTTTGAATTTGTACAAGACTATTATAAAACAAAATCCAATGGAGTTATCATTCATTTTTTAAAAACATTTTTTTTGTTTTTTTTTAAATATAAATTAGTACCATAATTGTTTCATAACTTGTCTGCAAAAATCAACAAAAGTGTGTTATGAAAAAAAAAAGAGAGAAAGAAATTCAGTAAGGAGAAAAATAGAACACATTGCGAACATAGCATGAACACTCTATGGAAATGATTTGAACACATTGTGAACATAGTATGACGACTTTATGGTCACAATTTGAACACATTGTGAACTAGCATGAACAAACTATGAACATAATTTGAACACATTGTGAACATAGCATGACCAGTAGAACACTCTATGAACATGATTTGAACACATTGTGAACATAGCCTGAACACTTTATGGACACGATTTGAACACATAGTGAACATAGCATGAACACTTTATGGACACAATTTGAACACATGGTGAACATAGCATGAACACTCTATGAACACGATTTGAACATATTATTATAAGAGAAGAAAAATCCAGACCCCACCTCGATGTGGTGTTACAAAATAAACAAAAACAACAAAGTATCTAATAATAGAAATGTTATATGTTAATATTTCTCTCATTCAGTGATTTAGCAGGATTTTTTTCTTTAAGTTTAAGCAGATATAATCACATGATACCAACAAAAAAAAAAAAAAACAACAACAGAGAACACTATGAACACAATAAACATGATATAGTAACATCCAGTGGCGTCACTAGAGGGGTGCAGTGGGGGCACGCCACACCGGGTGACAGCATAAGGGGGGGTTGAACTAGCATGTAAAATTCTGTATGTTCCCATTATTGGGCACTGGAAAACTCAGAGCAGTTCTATGGGTTAAGTCATAAGGGGGTGACACCCTAGAGCTACCCCCCCAGGTGACACCAACCCTAGTGACGCCTCTGGTAACGTCGTACAAATACAGAAACAGAATCATCCAGATATAAAATGAGTGACTTACAGTTTGAAGATTTCTAGAGAGTTACAAAAAAACAATATCAGGGCTCTCTACTTTCATAATGCTAATTTAATAACAATGGTAATACTGTTAAGGTCAAAGTTCTAAAATCAGAATTTTTATAGAATTTATTGTAAAGCTCTAATGAGGTAGATTTTTAATTACAAAAATTCTATTTTCAACAATGTTCCGCTTTGTTTAAAAAAAAATTGAATGTTTTTTTCTTTTATTTAGAGAAATAAAAACTTTTTTAGAATGATTTTGGAAAAGGAAAAAAAAAAGGATTTTAAACAAAAAAGTTGTTGTTTATTTTGTTTTTTTCAAGTAACATTACAGCTTTGAACTTGGTAGAGCCTTGAACTTGGTAGAGCCTTGAACTTGGTAGAGCCTTGAACTTGGTAGAGCATTCAGGGATTGTTTGGGAGCAAATACTAAAATGATTAATAGAAATAACACAAACACGTCACATTATATACATGTTCAAATGTACATATTTTAAACATGATCTTCCACATTCAATAGATGAGACTAGGTTTATTATTATTTTTAAATGTCAATTAACACAGTAAAACTAAAACCTTTGTCTTCAATGCCATTGAAGCGTGACTAATCTTATCAAAGCCATTCAATAGATGCAGAAAGATGTTTGAAATATATTTGTGATGTAATTGCTGACTGAATGGTGAAAACTTGCAACACCATTATGTGCCATATCTCTTAAATTATATTATCTAATGACATTTAAATTTTTTTTAAAACATTTTTTTTTTACAAGTTGTATAAGTGTTTTGTCATATGAAAAAATAACCTTTGGTTTCTCTCATAATTATACTAAAATTCAAGAAACTGTTCAAACATGGTTGCTTATGGGGGAGGTGTGGGTCAAAATTTGGCAAAAAATTACATTTTAAAGTATTTCTAATTTTTTTATATATTGGGTTTCTAAAATAATTTTTTAATATAAATTACATTAAAAAATTTTATGATAATATATTAGAACACATTTTAAAATATTATTTTATGTACCCTTATAAGGGGATGTAAAGTCGTATTTTGATACGATTAATAAGCAGCTCAGTTGTTTTTTTAACTGACTCCATTCACGTACTTGAAATCGTCCAACCATATCGAATGTGGTATGAATGGAAAGCTGGATTTCTCTAGATTTAGATAGATATAAATAATAATTAATAAAGTCCCGACCAATGAAAATTTACCAAACCTTGCAATGGTTGTTTCGCGTTAAAAAAAAATGACACTTTCTTGACCTATTTAAGGAGTTTCCGCATTTCGTATGCATAACCCTTGACCTTTCAATAAACCAAGGATTTTCATTGGTTAAATGCTTGAAAATTACCATAGTCTACTTCCGTTTCTACGTGAAACAACATTGTATTCCATGAACAATAGCACCTAAGATCATTACTTATTTTGTAGAAAAAATGTTCCGATAAAGTATTTTAATATCATAAAATTCAGAGATTTGTACTATAGCACAATGCTATTATAATACCATAATAACTTCTTCTAATTAATCACTTCGGCATGAAATATGTAAAAATGAAGGTAGGTCTTGCACTCGGTCTCAAACTAAACTTTACTACTACTATTACTATTACAATTACTAAGTCTATCTCAAGTGTCTAAAGTGTAAAGCGTCTTAGCGTCCATTTCAATAGAAATAATGACAAGAGCGTAAAACGTTAAAGTAATAAAAGCAAAATTAACAGCTAATGTGATAAGTTTAAAAATATTCTTATTTTTAGCTACCGTATTTCTGTTACTAGAGCTAGTACTACTAAATTATAGTAATACTATGTTATAAGTAATAGTAATAGTATAGCAATAATAGTATTTACTCGATAAGACATATCTTATGCCTTTGACAGAATTAATAATTAATTAGTAAAAACTAGACCTAGATTGCTATTTAACCCGTGCTCTTCCTAGGATACATCTGCAGATAGTACTTGACTTTAACGCTAACCCTGGCAAAAAAGAAGATCACTTGGGCATTTTATTTCTACGCAACGCAGGCCCAAGCACTTTCAATTGGAAACGTATTTATTGTGATTTCAATTCAATTTTATTAAACTCACTGTCACACTCAGTGTATAAATCTGAGCATTCCAAGTGTTAAAGAATAACTTATATCTTCATTTCTTTGGGCAATGAAAATTTAGCTTTTAGGATTGAGACTATAAAGTAATTTTGAGCTAAAAAAATAAGTAAAGTACACAAAGAAGCGAAAATTACTGGTAAAAGGAAAATATTTAAAAGGGTCAATGAGGAAAAGATGAGAGGCGTTAGAAAATAATGTGAAAGATCCAGCTTTAGATACTAGATCATTTTATGTACAGCAATTATACAAAATAAAATTTTTGCATTATATATGTTCTATAAATTTTGTCGTTTTTTTTTTTTCAGTTTTCCGGCTTTCGATGCTTTTGATCACTTAAACCCTTATATCATTTTAATTAATAGAGCAAATTACTCAATATTTTTTCTTTGTGATCTTTAGCCACACATATAAAGATTTGAATAACCTAACTTTTTGATATCAGCCTCACAAAGGAAAATACAGATAAAAATATATCCCATAACCCATAATTTTGACCACAAAAATGGTGACTCTTTTTGTGAATTCTTATTTTCTAAACTAGAGCATCTATAGAAAAGTCCCGTTATTCAAAGTTTTATAACATGATAAAGGATCAATATTTTAAATTTGAAAACTATTAGTTAAAAAAGACTTAAAGTGTTGAAATGTACTCAAAAAAAAATTTTTTTTAAAATAAAAATAAAATAATATAAAAAATTGCCGATGTTTATTTCAGTTTTCATGGAAACAAAAAAGCTTTATGAAAAAAAGATCAATGCAATTTACATCTATTGTTATACCCTATAAGGATATTTTATTTAAAATCACCCAGAACACTATATACAAATTTTAGAATTTTGACCCAAGCCTCCCCTTATGCCTGGTGGTCAGATGTTAGTGTGCCTGGGGGTCACATGTTAGTGTGTACAGCATGTGTCAGTGAATAGCCAGCTCCCCCAATATATCCTTTGATTTATTCACAACAAAACCTGCTACAAAAAAATATATATTTACATAAAAGAGCTCAAGCAATATTTTTATGACGTATGTCTTTAAAAAAACAGTGACATAAATGTAAGTATTTTTGACTCTCAATTCTAGACAACACAACGTGACGCAAATCAAAATATTTCATATCTTGACATACAAAATGAGTTTGATGGAAATAAATATTTTTTAACAAATACACTGAATGAGCAAGTGAATGTAGCCAGTAAGATTGGACCAATCTAAATGGAGTTCACCAATCAGACAACAGCCTGCTAATTGAGGTAAACCAATCAGAAAATAGGTCATTAATTGAGGTAAACCAATCAGAAATTAGGTCATTAATTGAGGTTTATCTATTTTGAATCTTTAAAAAAAAAACATTTAGCAGTGATTCTCAGACGCAGTGATTCTGGTGCTGTTTGTCAAAAATTATTTAGTTTCTTTAAAGATAAATATTTAAACTCTCTAAGCATTTTGTGAGCTATCGCAATTATTTAAAAGTGTTCTAAACTATTACAGCCCGTGTGACCAGTAAATGTAAGCCTCAAAAAACATCGTTAAATACGATATTGCCTTAATATGACTGGGTCTAAATAGTATACGTGTCAAACTGTGGTTTCTTCATAAAATTTATTGTTTGGTGTTTGGTGTCAGCACTTGTATGCACAATACAACACCATGGAGTACATACACATATATATTTTTTTTAGTCCCATAAACTCTTTTTGTTTCTCGGGCTTGGTAGACCCTGGTGGCGCTCATCCTTTTCAAGGTCAATGAAGGACTTACTTAGCGTTAGTCATTTCTCAACATTTTTATAGTGGCTTTAACGTAGGCTCGATCCCACACCCTTCAGCTTGTGAGGCGAGCGCACTATTGACTTTGCTACCCAATACGTATAATAACTCTCACCAAATTTCTCTAGCGGTATGGTGCTGTCAGAGATTGATCAAGTCTGCACACGGAATTCATATTCAGGTTAATTAAAGCTATATGCTTTTGTAGCATATTCCTAAGACTTGAGGACCCTAACCAAGGAACATCTGGCTAAATTGAGAATCATCGATGGTAAATAATATGAAATGAAAAACTGTTAAGCCATAAGTACTGAATGAAATTACTGATCTCTGACATAAGATGGGATGCTGAGCTCACAGAAAAAAATGTATGTACATACAGAATGATGACATTGATAAGACATACATTATGTTATGACAAGGTCATTTAGTGCAGGTCAGTCAGTGAGTGCAAGATCTGTACATGCCAGGCAGTATGTGGTGTATGTGTGTGCCAGGAGCGGGCGCCGTCCACATGGCAGCAGACAAACTTATTGTTATTATAATCCAAGTGGAAATAAATCCAATAGGTGAAGCAGGTCCAGGAGAACACTGGTGAGGTCATCAGCCCTCTGGTGAGCTCATCAGAACTCTGGGAGGTCATCAGCACTCTGGTAGTCACCATCACTCTGGTGAGGTCATCAGCACTCTAGTGAGGTCATCAGCACTCTGGGGAGGTCATCAGAACTCTGGTGAGGTGATCAAGACACAGGTGAGGTCAGTGCTATAAGAAAGTCCTGATGGCATTCTCTTGCCTCACTCTTCTACGGGCGACAAGTCTTCCTCAATATTAATAGAAACTCCAGCAGTTGTCTCAGCAAAGCAGAATAAAATGCTGATAACTCCCCACACACACAAACACACAAAAAGATTAACTCCTTTTTTAAACACCGCACCTTACGGATCAATTCATTCTTTTAACACCATATCAGCTCAGTACAACCAACACGATAATCCTTGCAATGTCTAACAATAGACAGAGTGCTTAACCCCAGTCTTCCAAAGATCAGTTTATTTGCTGTGACACTACAATCCAAGACTTCCAGTTCACAGACCTGACAGTTTGTCTGCCTTTGTCAAGACCGCCACACGAGAATTAACATGAAATAAATACATTGTTGCCTCCGACAGCACGTCCAAAAAAATCTCTTAACTTTCCAAAGAGAATTTGCCACGAGGAACCAAATCACACGCAAATAACATGGCTTAGCCTCTTAGCTGTCCATACCAGCATCCAAAAGTAAATAAAGAAAACGGATTAAATGTCATGGCAATCTGACACTTATATTTATATTGATTTCAACATCATCTTTTTGTGTGTGTTCAAAGTGTCCTTTAGAATTGGAAAAAATGTTCATAGTGGATCATCATTTCTCCCATTGTCTTCAATTCCTTGAACATTGCTCATAAACCTATTGTAAAGCTGGAATTAAATTTTTCCCAGTGTCTTTTATGGTTTGAAACTGTCTTAAACCTAGAACATCACTTTCCCATTGTCTCTTATTCTAGGTTCAAGGTTCATGATCGTTCCGTTACTTTAAAGCATGGTCTTTTTGAAATTTCCAACATCGCAGCAGCATCAACTCCTCAATGTGTAAGTTTCGTGTAGCATCCATCCCAGCTCGCATCATCAACAACATTCGCGAGTGGTTTAAACAAAAGGTGTATGAATAATAAAAATAATAATAATAATAAAAAAATACACCAGACAGACTTCTTTTGACCTCGACCCATAAACCAGCTCCTCAAAAAAGTTCGCTCAAGATGTTCTTCTGTTAGATGTTGCTGTTCAACTCGTTGGAGGCCTGGCTCCGGGGGTTCTCTGCCGGCTTGACCATCATCTGGACAGCCTTGAGTGACGAGTACATGTGGATGGTGTTCCACTGGATGCCGTCCCGCTGGAAGTAGTGCTTGTGGAAGCCCTTGTGGTAGTACTTGCCGTTCAGGTGCGCCTCGAAGCAGTTGTTGAACCACCAGCCACCTTTGTAGTGCTCCGCGCACGAGTCGTAGTACCTGTCGGGGGCGTAGGAATACAAAGTAAAAATGAAATAAGGTTTTTCTCGACAGTGACATATTTTAAATATTCAAAAATCGTAGTCGCCCACACTAAGAAATATGCATACAAGATAAAATCTTCCCATCCCTCCTCATGAAATTAGCATACAGTATACCCTTCCACCCCTTACCATGAAATGAGCATAAAGTATACATTTCCACCCCTGCTCATGAAATGCGCATACAGTATACCCTTCAACCCCTCCCCATGAAATGAGCATACAGTATACCCTTCCACCCCTCCCCATGAAATGAGCATACAGTATACGCTTAGACCCCTCCCCATGAAATGAGCATACAGTATACCCTTCCACCCCTTACCATGAAATGAGCATAAAGTATACATTTCCACCCCTGCTCATGAAATGAGCATACAGTATACCCTTCCACCCCTCCCCATGAAATGAGCATACAGTATACCCTTCCACCCCTCCCTATGAAATGAGCATACAGTATACCCTTCCACCCCTCCCCATGAAATGAGCATACAGTATACCCTTCCACCCCTCACCATGAAATGAGCAAACAGGATATACCCTCCCACCCCTCCCTATGAAATTAGCATACAGTATACCCTTCCACCCCCTCCTCATGAAATTAGCACACAGTATACCCTTCCACCCCTCCCCATGAAATGAGAATAAAGATCAACATCTTGCACTGAGTCCACTAAACTGTCTGAACTATTTTCACTGGAAGATCTGCATCCAAATTGCCTCCAGAACTACTTTCGACCCGCGTTAAACATACCAACCGCATACGTCACTCACCTTGCGTCATTGTCTTGGTCCTTGGTGCTGAACGGCATCCCATCATGCGTCTCCCATGGTGACGTCATGGAGTCGCCGGCGTTGCCCCAGTAACCGGAGATGTGCAGCTTGTAGTTGTGCTTGAGGCCGTCGACCCGGAAGTAGTTGTAGACGGCGAAGGATTTCTTGCCTGTCCACTCCTCCATCTCAATCCGCAGCATCGTGTCCTCTGGAACAGAGATCAGATATACACGTGAATGAAAGGACTTTGGGTGTGGACTTGGGGGCCCGTCCATACAGTACGTCACGCTCCAGAGGTGGAGGGGGTTAAGAAAGTCTGACCGTTTTTGACAGGGGGGAGGGGGTATGTCCGGCCATGCGTGATGTCACGGTGTTTTTTTTAAATTAAATTTTAATTATTTTGTTAATACAAAAATTATTTTTGTTCGAAAGTGTGACGTACTTTAAGGGGGAGGGGAAGGCCGAGATTTGTGACAGGGGGGAGTCAAAAATGGTCAAAATTAGCGTGACGTACTTTATTGGCGGCCCCGTGTCAATTTAATGACTTGGGGTAAGACCATGTGAATAGAAAGTCTAAAATTGTAATAACGTGACTTAAAGTGTAACCATGTGATGTATTGACTTGAGGTGTAAATAAGTGAATCTCGTTGTTTGAGGTGTAAATAAGTAAATCTCATTGTTTGAGGTGTATATAAGTAAAATAAGTAAATCTCATGGTTTGAGGTGTAAATAAGTAAATCTCATGGTTTGAGGTGTATATAGGTAAATAAGTAAATCTCATGGTTTGAGGTGTAAATAAGTAAATAAGTAAATCTCATTGTTTTAGTTGTAAATAAGTAAATCTCATGGTTTGAGGTGTAAATAAGTAAATCTCATGGTTTGAGGTGTAAATAAGTAAATCTCATGGTTTGAGGTAGCCGGTTGGCCGCGTGAGGTCAAGCCGTGGACCGTTTGTTAATGAATTGGAATCCAAAATTTGATATTTTAATGGCGTGAAAGGGCGAGTTTGTTTAATATCAGATTCTGTGTACGAAGGGTGGGGCTCCAAATTGACATTTACATGTCCGAACTGGGGCGGCACCTTTTGCTAGGTCATGAGACGAAACAATCTTTAAAATTCGCCCCGGGCGCTACTGTAGCAACCCCTAGGGTGCCAGCGTTGGAAACCGATCACATCTACTCTAAACAATAGACAATGGACATTAAACCCTTGGTTAGTCATGATATATCCTTTGGATGTGGTATACAGATATAAACAAAGAGCTGGCGGCTTTAAAATAGTGTAACGCCTTACAGCAATACCCCTAGAGCAGTGGTTCTTAACGTGGGTTCGATCGAACCCTAGGGGTTCGGTGAGTCAGTCGCCGGGGTTCGGCGGAGGGAGGTCAAGACAGCACCCGACTCAAGGCATCTATATTACTACTAATAATGAAGGGTTCGGTGAATGTGCATATGAAACTGGTGGGGTTCGGTACTTCCAAAAAGGTTAAGAACCACTGCCCTAGAGCCTATGAACAAATTTTTCGTTAGATCATATTATATGTGCGGTGACAGCGTGGAATGACGTCATCGAATCTTGTGCGCTTGGTTGTGCCATTGTTGTCGTGCTTGTTCAAACATTAGTAAGTATCAAAGCGAGATAAGTCGAACGTGGCTTGCAAGTGAAAAGAGCCCAGTCACCTCCCCTACTTAGTGATCCAAGTGAAAAAAGGGGGGACCAGTTCGCTTTCTATTGAAGTCTCAGCATTGGGTTATCTATCTTGAATACAGTTTACATGCACTCAATTACCGGGGATATGGGAAGGTATTGATGTATATACAAATGATTAATCTATGAAATAAAAACGATTATGTATAAGTATAAATATTTTTAAAATATAAAAAAAAAATGAGTATTTAAGCGATGTTCCTTCATAACCTGGCACCAATAAATAGCTTACTATAAATTGGATAACACTGGAGGCGAAATCAATTTATGGAAAAACATAAATGGAATAATAAAAAAAATATTATCACAATAAACGGGTCAAAGATAAACGAGGTAACAATAAATGGGATAACAATAAATGGGTTATAAATGAATGGCTATAAATGCTGTTGAAAAGGCTACCATCACCATCATCATCTGTTCCGTGGCACTAAAGCTACCGGCAGATAAAGAAAATTCACCCGTCACTGTAAAAGTTTTTGACTCAGCCACTGTAACATACGTTCGGTTCACCGATAAAACGGCCCTGGACAAAACGGCCCCGACAAATGGGCTCCGACAAACGGCCCCCGACTAATAGATGGACCAATAGTAACAAATACAATCACATATTTTATTCGTATTTTCAATCACTCGACTCAGTATCAGTTTTAGCTCAAAAGAAACGATAATAATGACGTCATAAGAACGAATGTTAATAGCCTTTAATGGATATTGTACCAAGTCATGGTTGACAAGAAATAATATAATAAAATCACAAGAATAATTTTACAATTTTACCACCTTTTTTTTTTAAAGGGTGAAAAGGTTGACAAAAGTATAAATGAAAAAAAAAGGAATTAAAAAAAAAATTTAAACAATTTGTCCGGGGCCGTTTTGACCGAGGCCGTTTTGTCCGGGGTCGTTTTGTTGGGTCGCCTATACTTTTTGCGGTTCACCCACGAAACGGCCCCTGATAAAACGGCCCCGACAAATAGGCCCCGGTCAAAACGGCCCCGGACAAAACGACCCCGGTCAAAACGGCCCTGGTCAAAACGGCCCCTGACAAACGGCCCCGGACCAAACGGCCCCGGTCAAAACGGCCCCTTTTTACACAAAAATATTACACCGCGATGCCAACTATCCGAAGCCAAGAGTGTGCCGACTAACCGGGACCCTGAGCACAGCCCAGTGGACACAGCTAAACAGGCGGAGTTATTCTCTTTTATACTCCGTGAATGCGGGGTGGGGAAAAGATCACTCGAGTATAGTGATACGGAGATAGTTGTTTGTAGGGGCTGGGGGAAAGTGAATGGGTGTGTGGGTGTGGGGGGGGGCATGGCGGGGAGGTACGGAGAAGTGTGACGGGGATCCAGACGTCTGTTTTATAGTTGAAGAAGACCAGGTGAGACACACTGGGTGTTAGCATGATTGAACTCTCAACGGGATGCGGTAACCATTTCAAGGTATTTATTGATAGATAAACTTTTTAGTGGGTTTTTTTTTTTAAAAATGATCTCTCTTATGTTTGCTCGACTCGGCTTGGATCTAGCTCCACTTCTCAATGTGACATCTTTGTGACATCTCTTTGACATCTATGTGACATTTTTGTGACATCTATGTCGCATACCTTTCATATTTAACGACACCTCTGTGATGTCTCTGTGACATATCAGTGATTTTTTGGTGACATCTCTATGACATCTTTGTCATAGTGTGACATCTCTGTGACATATTTGTGACATCTCTGCTGGTATCCTTATAACATCATTGTACCACATCAGTGACATTTGCTAGACCATTTTCCAATATTTGTGACATATTTGTGGCATTTTTAACCATCTTTGTCACATCAATGTCATATCTTTATAAAGTTTATGTGACATATTTCTGACATACTTATGACACGCTGTCAAACTTTTAAAAGAATTTGATGAAAACCTTTAAAAATATAATTTGACTGCTTATCGTGTATTTGATAATTCACGTTTCTGCAAAAATCGTGGCTGCCTGATATATGTGACTTAAATTGTTTGGTTTTTGTTTGGTTAAATTGCTGGTTTTTTTTTAGATCTTTTACGCGAAATTTTTGAACTATGCATAGTACCAGCAAACAACGTGTCATTAGACCACAGCCCGTGATTTAATGTCTTGGAAGTAAGTGTCTCATACCGGTATTTAAATAGTATTTAGAAAAGTCTTTGCAGTTGTGAAGATAGATTCGTATACCAAGTCTATATGCGGAGGGAAAACCTTGGGAAATGTTAAATTATTTTCTTCTTACTTGAGGAATGAGTAGTTTAAAGTGCTTCCGACTTTTTTAAAGTTCTTATTTCAATGACATAAATTAACGGAGAACGCGTATCTGAACGAATATAAGAAGTATAGCAAAACTAGAGAAGTCACATTGTTTGTACGTGTCTGTGTTTGTCTAGGGCCTGGGGTGGGGGAGGGGGGAGGCGGGCAAACGTGATATCACAGAAAACTGCAGAACTTACAAGATTTGAATGGTCGTAAGAGCAAGAAGTGCGCCACACGGGAGTGCTCGCTCTTGCCGAGGACAATCGGTGACCGAAACTAAGTGCTGAAAGTAACAGTAAGCCCAGCAACACCTGACAAAACTGTCTCTAGTACCTCCAGCCTCACCTGCAGTCCCTGATAACCATGAGTGGAGCCAGGAAGCCTCACCATTAGGCCCCTACACCCTTGAGTGGAGCCAGGAAGCCTCACCATTAGGCCCCTACACCCTTGAGTGGAGCCAGGAAGCCTCACCATTAGGCCCCTATACCCTTGAGTGGAGCCAGGAAGCCTCACCTCAAGTCCCTGATACCATTGAGTGGAGCCAGGAAGCGTCACCACCAGTCCCTGATACCCTTGAGTGGAGCCAGGACGTCTCACCACTAGTCCCTGATACCCTTGAGTGGAGCCAGGAAGCCTCACCATCAGCCCCCGATACCCAAGAGTGGAGCAAGGAAGCCTCACCATCAGCCCCCGATACCCTTGAGTGGAGCAAGGAAGCCTCACCATCAGCCCCCGATACCATTGAGTATAGCCTTGAAGCCTCACCAGTAGTCCCTGATACCCTAGAGTGGAGCCAGGAAGCCTCACCACGAGTCCCTGATAACTATAAGTAGAGCCTGGGAGGCATCCTTTTCAGAGACGTGGTGTGGGACGTGGTGGTCGAGAGGTAGCGCTCTCGACTGTCATACCGATGGTCACGAGTTCGAATCCACACTAAGGTGAGGATTTGTTCTCGGGGCCTGAGGAGTCCCCGAGTCACCCAGCTCTGAATGGGTACCTAACTAGACAATAGTTAGGCGGCTGGTGTAATGCGTGGAACCCCTATAGCCGTGGCCTGTGACCGCTGCATCACTTGCCAACAGATCATCTCTCATGATCTGTGGACGCAATTGTCTACTGCATAGAAGGAGCGTCTGTATATCTAAGATAAGATAAGAGACGTTTCGGTGAATGTAGGGTGTAGGGTGGTGTTGAATAATGTGCCGGTTTACTTAATCTCCGTAGTATAAAGTATTCTCCTTTTCTCATTATTATTATAATCAACATAATTTTTTTTTTAAAAATACATATTATTTAAAATGCATTTTTGTTGTAAGAAGGCAGTTTGCCATGGTAAATTTCCTTTAAATGTCCGTATTAAACCAAACATCCAGCTAGAGTTGTCACTTGTGTTCCCTTAGCTTTACCCCTAGACCCAATGCCGTTAATCAGTTCAATAGATTTATTTTTAGACGTAACCACATTTCTATACCACCTATTTGACCAGATTCAACCACGGATCTACTAATGATTGTCACTCGACGTGTTGCCGTGAACAACTCATGACGACAACAACACTTTCACCCCTCGCCTTGTGTTCGTGTTGTGTTCGCATTCCCAATGAGAGGGGGAAAAATTTTGCGACTTTGAATAATACAGTTTAGCAGTTTACACCTCTCGTTAAAGTGCGCCGAAGATTTCAAAAATCTATTTTGACCAATTGAATATGTACGTGAACAGAAAGAGGCCCCCGTGATCCATTTGTCCTCCTTCCTCCCTTTAACAAAAAAAAAAAAGTGAGATTCGTCAGGTCGAAGTCACGTGGTTATGGTTTTGATTGCAGGATCAATATCTGTATTCTAAAGTAAATAGGTCTATATATCCGTATGATAGCCGTAAATCAAACAAGGAACTGGGTAATGGGAGGTGGGGGGTGGTTGGAGGGCTGGTTTTAAATGTCACTTTTTACGACGTCAGCGACTGAGAGATTGGCCACTGGTAGGTTTTCTACTGTTAGGTTGGCCACTGGTAGGTTTAGAAATGTTACGTTGGCCACTGGTAGGTTTGTAACTGTTAGGTTGGCCAAAGGTAGGTTTGTAGCTGTTAGGTTGGCCACTGGTAGGTTTGTAACTGTTAGGTTGGCCACTGATAGGTTTGTAACTGTTAGGTTTGCCACTGGTAGGTTTGTAACTGTTAGGTTGGTCAATGGTAGGTTTGTAACTGGTAGGTTGGTCAATGGTAGGTTTGTAACTGTTAGGTTGCCCACTGGTAGGTTTGTAACTGTTAGGTTGGCCACAGGTAGGTTTGGAACTGCTTCTTTGGTCACTGGTAGGTTTGTAACTGCTAGGTAAGCCACGGGTGGGTTGGCTATTGGTAGGTTGGCTATTGGTAGGTTGGCTATTGGTAGTTTGGCTATTGGTAGGTTGGCTATTGGTAGGTTTGCACTGGCAGGTTGCTATTTGTAGCTTAAACTCTTGCGATTGAGAACTTTGTTGTTTTCTGCTGGTAGGCTGGTAGTTGTAAGGTCGGCCAAACGTAGTTTTTGCGAGTGGTTGTTGACAATTCGTAGGTTGACGAGGGGACAGGTTTCCGTGTGTTCGGTATAAGGTTGGCGGAGTGGGAGGGTGATGGCTCGATTTGTGAGATGTCGTTGCTGGCAACAGTTTCATACAGTCGATGTTTGAAGTTTTCACGTGACCACAGAACGACGACATCGTTTATCATTGCCTCAGAGTTATAACTACATTTGGTTTCTTTGGTTAATTTATCCTCAGAATTTGAGAACCCCTGGAAATGTCAGGTCAAGTTCATCGGAGAGCTGCTAGAACATCCGGCTGAAGGTGCTAGAACATCCGGCTGAAGCTGCTAGAATATCCGGCTGAAGCTAGAACATCCGCCTGAAGCTGCTAAAACATCCGGCTGAATCTGCTAGAACATCCGGCTGAATCTGCTAGAACATTTGGCTGAAGTTGTATTGGTTGAATTCTCGCACATGAGCTATAAAACACTGGTCACCGACACAATCGCTGGACAACGGGTACAAGGACCTGGGTCAAGATTCTCTTTCAAACTTAATTGCTGCTGAGACGAAAAAAATATATTGAAGCAAGGAGGTTCGATAATGCTTTCCGAATGCTTCTTTGACTAAAGGGATTCAAGCAGTCACGTGACAGCTGACGTCACCGGCCCAACGCGTCATCAAAACTCGGGCTCTTCTGTGCGCGAGCTGCGATAAGGAAATGAGTTTGTGTACAAGTCAGAGAAGTTTGTGAACACAATCACTTGTTTGGTGGAGGACAATCCACTTTTAAATCTCGGAATATATGTACATCTATAAATATATAATACGCCTGGTAAAAGCAACTCAGATTTATTTTTTTTTTTTGTTTTTGTTTAAGTGAAGTTGATAGTGATAAGAAGATTCTTACAGAAATTAAAAGATGGATGAGAGGTGATCACGATCAAAGCCAAATTGTCGCAGCGGGAAGAAACGAGGAAATAATTTCATATACGGGTTGTATGTTTACAGTGGCGTCACTAGGGGGTGCTGTGGGGGCGGGCCGCCCAGGGTGACAACAATCCTTAGCAACGCCTCTGGTTGTAAATTCTTGGACACCAGTAAGTCAAAAACTTAAAACTGTTGACACGGAGCAAACCTGATTTAGATTCCTCTTTCTCTCGTCTGTAGTATAGAAGATCAGATTTATCAAAAGACAATTTTATTTTCAGTTTCATCTGCATTCAACAGTGGATAAAGTGTTGTCAGTATCTATGGAAAACAGATGTCTTCTATGATAAAGTCGATTATTTAATTATTTTTTTAAAAAAGACAATACGCCGAATACAATAATCGACTACCATGGCTCCTATCAAGTTCCATCATCACCAAATTGATGGCACTGGGCACAAACGACGTCGTGACTACGACTACGATCCGCCAAGCCGGTCGGACGACTACTCGACCTACCACCGGAGTAAGCGGTACGACCTTGACCCCACCTACGGCCAAAAGTACCGGGACTTCTACTCCGACTACACGCCACCACCACCGCCCCCACGGAATACGACACCCTTACCCCGACGTGATTTCACCCCCAGCCCCCGGCACCATCGTGGCACCCCAGCCTACGCTCCCAGCGACACCTCACCGCCCCCGGACCGCAAGCGTCCAGCGGGCCACTACGACCACCACCACGCCCACATCCACTATATCTCGGCCAGGTCAGAGCCCCCGCTGAGGTACGAGACGCCCCATCGGGCGCAGCAGCAGGAGGTGGTGGTCCTCAAGCCACGCCCAGACACCACCAACTATGAGCCCAGGATCGCTATGTACAACAAACGGTAAGACGAGACATTGCGTTTAATCTGATTAAAACACTCAACATGTCCTCGTTATATTTGGAAAAATGTAAATCTACTAGTATATTACCCGTCAGAAATTGCGTAAGTTTTAAAAATAAATACTTTTCAGATGAAATCTATTAATTTCGAAAAAAATACACATCAGAATAAAAAAATATGTAACACAGAACTTTCATTTAGTTTTATTTTATTCATTTATTTCCATATTTAACAATGCGCACTTTCGGAAAGAGTTATTTTTGGTGCAGTAATTTTGTTTCCAAAAGTTTTTTTTTTTTTTTAAAGACGTGCGCTAGTTCCTAAAATGTGAAGCGTGACGAACGGACAGACGTACATGGCAAATTATGTATATTGAATAACAATTTGATAAGAGGTTTTTCAAAGTTTTCGTTTTTGCCCCGTTGTGTTTTGAAAAACACATTTCTTACTCTCGACTATTAAAAAGAAATGAATAAAAATAGATGAATTTGTTTAAAACGCAATTATAAACTAGTTATTTCTCATTCTACATCTTCTCCCTCGTACTAACCCTAACCCTAACACTAACACTCCCCCCCCCCCCCAAACATGATTGAGAAGCCCTGGATTGCACATTATTTCAAGATTTAAACAATATTTCTTGTGTTAAGATTTCTTTTTTAAAAAACTTTATTTATAATTCGTTCCCATCATTCCCCAGTCGTGGCTGGAGGAAGTGGAGGTCCTACTGTGACTACCACTCCATACCCGTCAAGTCCAGCAAGACCATCCCGTCCATGTACTACGATGAGGTGAGTGACGTCATGTCCGGTGTAACACATAGTTAACACACCAAAATAAAAAAAAATCAACAAAGAGGAAAAACCCCCAGCTCTTCAGTCCATTGTAGTTTCCCCAAATTTCCCATGTGTCATCTTTAAATCTGATTATTTTTTTTTCTATTCGTAACGAAAGTAATAACCAGCAAACAGTCGAGTATCCACTTATTGGGATTTTTTGCCCTAACCGTAGATTCGCCCCCCCCCTCTTTTTTCCCGAATGTCCCGTGACCCTCAAATTGACCCCCACCCAGACCCCTACCCCAATTCGAGCCAGCAAAAGAAACTTTTGTAAGAAATAGCACCACTTACTTTATGTTAATTAAACCACGTTACACCAACATTATAATCAATCCCGCTTCCTTTAAACTTACGAATTCTGTGCGTCCACAATAGCTGAGGTGTCCCCATTGCGCCGCCCATGTGCAGCCATCCCAGGACGAGGTGTTGGCCTACCCCTGGACGGTGCAGAGCTACAGGCCCAACAAGTTCAAGATCAACGGCGGGAACTACGGGTAAGTCGATCTTTAATTTTTGGGGTTGAGTAGCTTCCCCTTTTATAGTGACGTCATTTTGTGAGAAAAATTTGTGAAGTGATACGTTTGAACTGTGTATCTCTTTATTTCTGTTTGCGTGTGTGTGTGTGCGTGTGTGTGCGTATGTGTTTGTCTGCGTGTGTGTGTGCGTGGGGGGAGGGAATTTTAACCGATGCCGTAATATGTACTATTTAATGTAAAAAATTCTTATCAGACATTACTTTGGGGACCCTCTCATGTGGGGGCCGGGGGAATTTTTTTTAATTTGGACCCCCCTTCCCTACCCACTATCTTAATAATTTGTACCTTTATGTTGACCTCATAGTGTCATAGTTCTGTTCTTTTTGCGGAGACTAGTGGTTCATAATCATGTCCGTGATAGTGATATAAGTTCATCTTATTTTAACTGGCACAGAAGCTTCGTTTATACTGAAGTTTATTGCGTCCTACGCTCATCCCCGATTTATGTCTTATAGTCTTGCATTTTTACTAGAGTTTTTAAGTTTTGGTTTTCCTGGTTTCCTGAGGAAACCAAACCCTCGTCCATATTCTGGACGGGAAGTACAAGAACTTGTATGTGTTTGTTCTTGCATACGGGATAAGAAAGCTGTTTTTATCCTTATGTCTATCTGAGGGTTGTATTAAGTTATCTTTGTGTTGTATTAAGTTATCTTTATGTTGTATTAAGTTATCTTTGTGTTGTATTAAGTTATCTTTGTGTTGTATTAAGTTATCTTTGTGTTGTATTAAGTTATCTTTGTGTTGTTTTTCAAAGTTTGAATAAATTGGCATACGTATTATTACTCCTTTGCTATTTGTCCTTATATCGCTTGGTGTTTCAAAGTTTAATGATTTAATTAATGGTGTTACTCTTGTCAATTTGAATATAGCTTTATTTTTTATACATACACCATTGGACATACTTTCGTACGAGTGTGGTCAGTGCACTTCAATCATTCACACCACGAACTCCACAATCATTCACATCAGGAACTTCTCAATCATTCACATCAGGAACTTCTCAATCATTCACATCACGAACTTCACAATTATTCACATCACGAACTTCACAATCATTCAGGGGAGGGGAAGGCCGAGATTTGTGACAGGGGGGAGTCAAAAATGGTCAAAATTAGCGTGACGTAC